>CAXIWF010000113.1:0-74738 GCA_964036045.1 Eutreptiella sp. 'Long Island Sound 2002' | reverse complement strand
CCCGCGCCCCCGCTTGCCCCCCATCGCCCCCCATCGCCCCCCTTTGCTGCCCATCGCTCCCCCTCGCCCCCCCCTCGCCCCCCCATCGCCCCCCATCGCCCCCCATCGCCCCCCATCGCCCCCCATTGCCCCCCATCGCCCCCGACTCGCCCCCCCAGCGCCCCCCATCGCCCCCCAACGCCCCCCATCCCCCCCCGCGCCCCCGCTTGCCCCCCATCGCCCCGCATCGCCCCCCATTGCTGCCCATCGCTCCCCCTCGCCCCCCATCGCCCCCCATCGCCCCCCATCGCCTCCGATCGCACCCCATCGCCCCCATTGCCCCCCCTCGCCCCCCATTGCCCCCTATCGCCCCCCATCCCCTCCCGCGCCCCCACTTGCCCCCCATCGCCCCCCATCGCTCCCCATTGCCCCCAATTGCCCCCCATTGCCCCCCATTGCCGCCCCAGTGCCCCCCATCGCCCCCCCTCGCCCCCCCTCGCCACCCATCGCCCGCCATTGCCCCCCATCGCCCCCCAGCGCCCCGCATCGCCCCCCATTCCTGCCCATCGCTCCCCCCTCGCCCCCCTCGCCCCCCTCGCCCCCCATCGCCCCCCATCGCCCCCCATCGCCTCCCATCGCACCCCATCGCCCCCATTGCCCACCATCGCCCCCGCTCGCCCCCCATTGCCCCCTAGCGCCCCCCATCCCCTCCCGCGCCCCCACTTGCCCCCCATCGCCCCCCATCGCTCCCCATCGCCCCCCATTGCCCCCAATTGCCCCCCATTGCCCCCCATTGCCGCCCCAGTGCCCCCCATCGCCCCCCCTCGCCCCCCTCGCCACCCATCGCCCGCCATTGCCCCCCATCGCCCCCAGCGCCCCCCATCGCCCCCGATCGCCCCCCTTCGCCCCCCCTCGCTCCCCATGGCCCCCCATCGCCCCCCATCGCCCCCCCATTGCCCCCCCATTGCCCCCCATTGCCCCCCCTCGCCCCACCTCGCCCCCATCGCTCCCCATTGCCAACCCTCGCCCCCCTTCGCCCCCTATCGCCCCCCATCGCCCCCCCATCGCCCCCCCCTCGCCCCCCATCGCCCCCCATCGCCCCCCACCGCCCCCCCTCGCCCCCCCTCAACCCCCCGCCCCTCCGCGCCCCCCATCGCCCCCCATCGCCCCCCATCGCCCCCCCTCACCCCCTTGCCCCCCCTCGCCCCCCCCTCGCCCCCCATCGCCCCCCCTCGCTCCCCCTCGCCCCCCGTCGCCTCCCATCGCCCCCCATCGCCCCCGCATCGCCCCCGCATCGCCCCCCATCGCCCCCCCTCACCCCCCTTGCCCCGCCTCGCCCCCCATCGCCCCCCCTCGCCCCCCATCGCCCCCCATCGCCCCCCCATTGCCCCCCATCGCCCCCGACCCGCCCCCCCAGCGCCCCCCATCGCCCCCCATCGCCCCCCCATCCCCCCCCGCGCCCCCGCTTGCCCCCCATCGCCCCGCATCGCCCCCCATTGCTGCCCATCGCTCCCCCTCGCCCCCCCTCGCCCCCCCTCGCCCCCCATCGCCCCCCATCGCCCTCCATCGCCTCCCATCGCACCCCATCGCCCCCATTGCCCCCATCGCCCCCGCTCGCCCCCCCATTGCCCCCTAGCGCCCCCCATCCCCTCCCGCGCCCCACTTGCCCCCCATCGCCCCCCATCGCTCCCCATCGCCCCCCATGCCCCCAATTGCCCCCCATTGCCCCCCATTGCCGCCCCAGTGCCCCCCATCGCCCCCCTCGCCCCCCTCGCCACCCATCGCCCGCCATTGCCCCCCATCGCCCCCCAGCGCCCCCCATCGCCCCCGATCGCCCCCCTTCGCCCCCCCTCGCTCCCCATGGCCCCCCATCGCCCCCCATTTGCCCCCCCATTGCCCCCCCATTGCCCCCCATTGCCCCCCCTCGCCCCACCTCGCTCCCCATTGCCAACCCTCGCCCCCCTTCGCCCCCTATCGCCCCCCATCGCCCCCCGTCCCCCCCCCGGGCCCCCGCTTGCCCCCCATCGCCCCCAATCGCCCCCCATTGCTGCCCATCGCTCCCCCTCGCCCCCCCTCGCCCCCCATCGCCCCCCATCGCCCCCCGTCGCCCCCCATCGCCCCCCATCGCCCTCCATCGCCCCCCCCATGCCCCCCCCTCCCCCCCCTCGCTCCCCATCGCCCCCCATTGCCCCCCATCGCCCCCCATCGCCCCGCATTGCCCCCCATCGCCCCCTATCGCCCCCCATCGCCCCCCATCGTTCCCCATCGCCCCCCCTCGCCCCCCATCGCCCCCCATCGCCCCCCATCGCTGCCCCATTGCCCCCCATCTCCTCCGATCGCCCCCCATCGCCCCCCATCGCCCCCCATTGCCCCCCCTCGCCCTTCATCGCCCCCCATCCCCCCCGCGCCCCCGCTTGCCCCCCATCGCCCCCCATCGCCCCCCTCTGCTGCCCATCGCTCCCCCTCGCCCCCCCTCGCCCCCCATCGCCCCCCATCGCCCCCCATCGCCCCCCATCGCCCCCCATTGCCCCCCATCGCCCCCGACTCGCCCCCCCCAGCGCCCCCCATCGCCCCCCAACGCCCCCCATCCCCCCCCGCGCCCCCGCTTGCCCCCCATCGCCCCGCATCGCCCCCCATTGCTGCCCATCGCTCCCCCTCGCCCCCCATCGCCCCCCATCGCCCCCCATCGCCTCCGATCGCACCCCATCGCCCCCCATTGCCCCCCCTCGCCCCCCATTGCCCCCTATCGCCCCCCATCCCCTCCCGCGCCCCCACTTGCCCCCCATCGCCCCCATCGCTCCCCATTGCCCCCAATTGCCCCCATTGCCCCCCATTGCCGCCCCAGTGCCCCACATCGCCCCCCCTCGCCCCCCCTCGCCACCCATCGCCCGCCATTGCCCCCCATCGCCCCCCAGCGCCCCGCATCGCCCCCCATTCCTGCCCATCGCTCCCCCTCGCCCCCCCTCGCCCCCCCTCGCCCCCATCGCCCCCCATCGCCCCCATCGCCTCCCATCGCACCCCATCGCCCCCCATTGCCCCCCATCGCCCCCGCCTCGCCCCCCATTGCCCCCTAGCGCCCCCCATCCCCTCCCGCGCCCCCCACTTGCCCCCCATCGCCCCCCATCGCTCCCCATCGCCCCCCATTGCCCCCAATTGCCCCCCATTGCCCCCCATTGCCGCCCCAGTGCCCCCCATCGCCCCCCCTCGCCCCCCCTCGCCACCCATCGCCCGCCATTGCCCCCCATCGCCCCCCAGCGCCCCCCATCGCCCCCGATCGCCCCCCTTCGCCCCCCCTCGCTCCCCATGGCCCCCCATCGCCCCCCATTGCCCCCCCATTGCCCCCCCATTGCCCCCCATTGCCCCCCCTCGCCCCACCTCGCCCCCCATCGCTCCCCATTGCCAACCCTCGCCCCCCTTCGCCCCCTATCGCCCCCCATCGCCCCCCCATCGCCCCCCCCTCGCCCCCCATCGCCCCCCATCGCCCCCCACCGCCCCCCCTCGCCCCCCCTCAACCCCCCGCCCCTCCGCGCCCCCCATCGCCCCCCATCGCCCCCCATCGCCCCCCCTCGCCCCCCTTGCCCCCCCTCGCCCCCCCCTCGCCCCCCATCGCCCCCCCTCGCCCCCCCTCGCTCCCCCTCGCCCCCCGTCGCCTCCCATCGCCCCCCATCGCCCCCGCATCGCCCCCGCATCGCCCCCCATCGCCCCCCCTCACCCCCCTTGCCCCGCCTCGCCCCCCATCGCCCCCCTCGCCCCCCATCGCCCCCCATCGCCCCCCAT
Organism: Eutreptiella sp. 'Long Island Sound 2002'; assembly: GCA_964036045.1. Classification (NCBI taxonomy): domain Eukaryota; phylum Euglenozoa; class Euglenophyceae; order Eutreptiales; family Eutreptiaceae; genus Eutreptiella; species Eutreptiella sp. 'Long Island Sound 2002'. The sequence goes on along the minus strand of CAXIWF010000113.1, from coordinate 70,982 downwards.
TGCCCCCCATCGCCCCCGACCCGCCCCCCCAGCGCCCCCCATCGCCCCCCATCGCCCCCCATCCCCCCCCGCGCCCCCGCTTGCCCCCCATCGCCCCGCATCGCCCCCCATTGCTGCCCATCGCTCCCCCTCGCCCCCCCTCGCCCCCCATCGCCCCCCATCGCCCCCCATCGCCTCCCATCGCACCCCATCGCCCCCCATTGCCCCCCATCGCCCCCGCTCGCCCCCCATTGCCCCCTAGCGCCCCCCATCCCCTCCCGCGCCCCCACTTGCCCCCCATCGCCCCCCATCGCTCCCCATCGCCCCCCATTGCCCCCAATTGCCCCCCATTGCCCCCCATTGCCGCCCCAGTGCCCCCCATCGCCCCCCCCGCCCCCCCTCGCCACCCATCGCCCGCCATTGCCCCCCATCGCCCCCCAGCGCCCCCCATCGCCCCCGATCGCCCCCCTTCGCCCCCCTCGCTCCCCATGGCCCCCCATCGCCCCCCATTGCCCCCCCATTGCCCCCCCATTGCCCCCCATTGCCCCCCCTCGCCCCACCTCGCCCCCCATCGCTCTCCATTGCCAACCCTCGCCCCCCTTCGCCCCCTATCGCCCCCCATCGCCCCCCCATCGCCCCCCCCTCGCCCCCCATCGCCCCCCATCGCCCCCCACCGCCCCCCCTCGCCCCCCCTCAACCCCCCGCCCCTCCGCGCCCCCCATCGCCCCCCATCGCCCCCCCTCACCCCCCTTGCCCCCCCTCGCCCCCCCCTCGCCCCCCCTCGCCCCCCATCGCCCCCCCTCGCCCCCCCTCGCTCCCCCTCGCCCCCCGTCGCCTCCCATCGCCCCCCATTGCCCCCCATTGCCCCCCATCGCCCCCCATCGCCCCGCATTGCCCCCCATCGCCCCCTATCGCCCCCCATCGCCCCCCATCGTTCCCCATCGCCCCCCCTCGCCCCCCATCGCCCCCCATCGCCCCCCATCGCTGCCCCATTGCCCCCCATCGCCTCCGATCGCCCCCCATCGCCCCCCATCGCCCCCCATTGCCCCCCCTCGCCCTTCATCGCCCCCCATCCCCCCCCGCGCCCCCGCTTGCCCCCCATCGCCCCCCATCGCCCCCCTTTGCTGCCCATCGCTCCCCCTCGCCCCCCCTCGCCCCCCATCGCCCCCCATCGCCCCCCATCGCCCCCCATCGCCCCCCATTGCCCCCCATCGCCCCCGACTCGCCCCCCCAGCGCCCCCCATCGCCCCCCAACGCCCCCCATCCCCCCCCGCGCCCCCGCTTGCCCCCCATCGCCCCGCATCGCCCCCCATTGCTGCCCATCGCTCCCCCTCGCCCCCCATCGCCCCCCATCGCCCCCCATCGCCTCCGATCGCACCCCATCGCCCCCCATTGCCCCCCCTCGCCCCCCATTGCCCCCTATCGCCCCCCATCCCCTCCCGCGCCCCCACTTGCCCCCCATCGCCCCCCATCGCTCCCCATTGCCCCCAATTGCCCCCCATTGCCCCCCATTGCCGCCCCAGTGCCCCCCATCGCCCCCCCTCGCCCCCCCTCGCCACCCATCGCCCGCCATTGCCCCCCATCGCCCCCCAGCGCCCCGCATCGCCCCCCATTCCTGCCCATCGCTCCCCCTCGCCCCCCCTCGCCCCCCTCGCCCCCCATCGCCCCCCATCGCCCCCCATCGCCTCCCATCGCACCCCATCGCCCCCCATTGCCCCCCATCGCCCCCGCTCGCCCCCCATTGCCCCCTAGCGCCCCCCATCCCCTCCCGCGCCCCCACTTGCCCCCCATCGCCCCCCATCGCTCCCCATCGCCCCCCATTGCCCCCAATTGCCCCCCATTGCCCCCCATTGCCGCCCCAGTGCCCCCCATCGCCCCCCCTCGCCCCCCTCGCCACCCATCGCCCGCCATTGCCCCCCATCGCCCCCCAGCGCCCCCCATCGCCCCCGATCGCCCCCCTTCGCCCCCCCTCGCTCCCCATGGCCCCCCATCGCCCCCCATTGCCCCCCCATTGCCCCCCCATTGCCCCCCCTCGCCCCACCTCGCCCCCCATCGCTCCCCATTGCCAACCCTCGCCCCCCTTCGCCCCCTATCGCCCCCCATCGCCCCCCCATCGCCCCCCCCTCGCCCCCCATCGCCCCCCATCGCCCCCCACCGCCCCCCCTCGCCCCCCCTCAACCCCCCGCCCCTCCGCGCCCCCCATCGCCCCCCATCGCCCCCCATCGCCCCCCCTCACCCCCCTTGCCCCCCCTCGCCCCCCCCTCGCCCCCCATCGCCCCCCCTCGCCCCCCCTCGCTCCCCCTCGCCCCCCGTCGCCTCCCATCGCCCCCCATCGCCCCCGCATCGCCCCCGCATCGCCCCCCATCGCCCCCCCTCACCCCCCTTGCCCCGCCTCGCCCCCCATCGCCCCCCCTCGCCCCCCATCGCCCCCCATCGCCCCCCATTGCCCCCCATCGCCCCCGACCCGCCCCCCCAGCGCCCCCCATCGCCCCCCATCGCCCCCCATCCCCCCCGCGCCCCCGCTTGCCCCCCATCGCCCCGCATCGCCCCCCATTGCTGCCCATCGCTCCCCCTCGCCCCCCCTCGCCCCCCCTCGCCCCCCATCGCCCCCCATCGCCCTCCATCGCCTCCCATCGCACCCCATCGCCCCCCATTGCCCCCCATCGCCCCCGCTCGCCCCCCATTGCCCCCTAGCGCCCCCCATCCCCTCCCGCGCCCCCACTTGCCCCCCATCGCCCCCCATCGCTCCCCATCGCCCCCCATTGCCCCCAATTGCCCCCCATTGCCCCCCATTGCCGCCCCAGTGCCCCCCATCGCCCCCCCTCGCCCCCCCTCGCCACCCATCGCCCGCCATTGCCCCCCATCGCCCCCCAGCGCCCCCCATCGCCCCCGATCGCCCCCCTTCGCCCCCCCTCGCTCCCCATGGCCCCCCATCGCCCCCCATTGCCCCCCCATTGCCCCCCCATTGCCCCCCATTGCCCCCCCTCGCCCCACCTCGCTCCCCATTGCCAACCCTCGCCCCCCTTCGCCCCCTATCGCCCCCCATCGCCCCCCGTCCCCCCCCCGGGCCCCCGCTTGCCCCCCATCGCCCCCAATCGCCCCCCATTGCTGCCCATCGCTCCCCCTCGCCCCCCCTCGCCCCCCATCGCCCCCCATCGCCCCCCGTCGCCCCCCATCGCCCCCCATCGCCCTCCATCGCCCCCTCCATTGCCCCCCCCTCCCCCCCCTCGCTCCCCATCGCCCCCCATTGCCCCCCATCGCCCCCCATCGCCCCGCATTGCCCCCCATCGCCCCCTATCGCCCCCCATCGCCCCCCATCGTTCCCCATCGCCCCCCCTCGCCCCCCATCGCCCCCCATCGCCCCCCATCGCTGCCCCATTGCCCCCCATCTCCTCCGATCGCCCCCCATCGCCCCCCATCGCCCCCCATTGCCCCCCCTCGCCCTTCATCGCCCCCCATCCCCCCCCGCGCCCCCGCTTGCCCCCCATCGCCCCCCATCGCCCCCCTCTGCTGCCCATCGCTCCCCCTCGCCCCCCCTCGCCCCCCATCGCCCCCCATCGCCCCCCATCGCCCCCCATCGCCCCCCATTGCCCCCCATCGCCCCCGACTCGCCCCCCCAGCGCCCCCCATCGCCCCCCAACGCCCCCCATCCCCCCCCGCGCCCCCGCTTGCCCCCCATCGCCCCGCATCGCCCCCCATTGCTGCCCATCGCTCCCCCTCGCCCCCCATCGCCCCCCATCGCCCCCCATCGCCTCCGATCGCACCCCATCGCCCCCCATTGCCCCCCCTCGCCCCCCATTGCCCCCTATCGCCCCCCATCCCCTCCCGCGCCCCCACTTGCCCCCCATCGCCCCCCATCGCTCCCCATTGCCCCCAATTGCCCCCCATTGCCCCCCATTGCCGCCCCAGTGCCCCACATCGCCCCCCCTCGCCCCCCCTCGCCACCCATCGCCCGCCATTGCCCCCCATCGCCCCCCAGCGCCCCGCATCGCCCCCCATTCCTGCCCATCGCTCCCCCTCGCCCCCCCTCGCCCCCCCTCGCCCCCCATCGCCCCCCATCGCCCCCCATCGCCTCCCATCGCACCCCATCGCCCCCCATTGCCCCCCATCGCCCCCGCTCGCCCCCCATTGCCCCCTAGCGCCCCCCATCCCCTCCCGCGCCCCCACTTGCCCCCCATCGCCCCCCATCGCTCCCCATCGCCCCCCATTGCCCCCAATTGCCCCCATTGCCCCCCATTGCCGCCCCAGTGCCCCCCATCGCCCCCCCTCGCCCCCCCTCGCCACCCATCGCCCGCCATTGCCCCCCATCGCCCCCCAGCGCCCCCCATCGCCCCCGATCGCCCCCCTTCGCCCCCCTCGCTCCCCATGGCCCCCCATCGCCCCCCATTGCCCCCCCATTGCCCCCCCATTGCCCCCCATTGCCCCCCCTCGCCCCACCTCGCCCCCCATCGCTCCCCATTGCCAACCCTCGCCCCCCTTCGCCCCCTATCGCCCCCCATCGCCCCCCCATCGCCCCCCCCTCGCCCCCCATCGCCCCCCATCGCCCCCCACCGCCCCCCCTCGCCCCCCCTCAACCCCCCGCCCCTCCGCGCCCCCCATCGCCCCCCATCGCCCCCCATCGCCCCCCCTCGCCCCCCTTGCCCCCCCTCGCCCCCCCCTCGCCCCCCATCGCCCCCCCTCGCCCCCCCTCGCTCCCCCTCGCCCCCCGTCGCCTCCCATCGCCCCCCATCGCCCCCGCATCGCCCCCGCATCGCCCCCCATCGCCCCCCCTCACCCCCCTTGCCCCGCCTCGCCCCCCATCGCCCCCCCTCGCCCCCCATCGCCCCCCATCGCCCCCCATTGCCCCCCATCGCCCCCGACCCGCCCCCCCAGCGCCCCCCATCGCCCCCCATCGCCCCCCATCCCCCCCCGCGCCCCCGCTTGCCCCCCATCGCCCCGCATCGCCCCCCATTGCTGCCCATCGCTCCCCCTCGCCCCCCCTCGCCCCCCATCGCCCCCCATCGCCCCCCATCGCCTCCCATCGCACCCCATCGCCCCCCATTGCCCCCCATCGCCCCCGCTCGCCCCCCATTGCCCCCTAGCGCCCCCCATCCCCTCCCGCGCCCCCACTTGCCCCCCATCGCCCCCCATCGCTCCCCATCGCCCCCCATTGCCCCCAATTGCCCCCCATTGCCCCCCATTGCCGCCCCAGTGCCCCCCATCGCCCCCCCCCGCCCCCCCTCGCCACCCATCGCCCGCCATTGCCCCCCATCGCCCCCCAGCGCCCCCCATCGCCCCCGATCGCCCCCCTTCGCCCCCCCTCGCTCCCCATGGCCCCCCATCGCCCCCCATTGCCCCCCCATTGCCCCCCCATTGCCCCCCATTGCCCCCCCTCGCCCCACCTCGCCCCCCATCGCTCCCCATTGCCAACCCTCGCCCCCCTTCGCCCCCTATCGCCCCCCATCGCCCCCCCATCGCCCCCCCCTCGCCCCCCATCGCCCCCCACCGCCCCCCCTCGCCCCCCCTCAACCCCCCGCCCCTCCGCGCCCCCCATCGCCCCCCATCGCCCCCCCTCACCCCCCTTGCCCCCCCTCGCCCCCCCCTCGCCCCCCCTCGCCCCCCATCGCCCCCCCTCGCCCCCCCTCGCTCCCCCTCGCCCCCCGTCGCCTCCCATCGCCCCCCATCGCCCCCGCATCGCCCCCGCATCGCCCCCCATCGCCCCCCCTCACCCCCCTTGCCCCGCCTCGCCCCCCATCGGCCCCCCTCGCCCCCCATCGCCCCCGATCGCCCCCCATCGCCCCCCCTCGCCCCCCATCGCCCCCCACCGACCCCCCCCCGCCCCCCATCGCCCCCCATGGCCCCCCATGGACCCCCATCGCGACCACGTCACGATCACCTCGCGACCACTTCGCGACCACTTCGCGACCACTTCGCGACCACTTTGCGGCCACTTCGCGACCACTTCGCGACCACTTCGCGACCACTTCGCGACCACTTCGCGACCACGTCGCGACCACTTGGCGACCAACTCACGACCCCTTCGCAACCACTTCACGATCACTTCGCGACCACTTCGCGACCACGTTGCAACCACGTCGCGAGCACTTTGCGACCATTTCGCGACCACTTCGCGACCACTTCGCGACCACTTCGCGACCACTTCCCGACCACTTCGCAACTACTTCGCGACATCTTCGCGACCTCTTCGCGACCTCTTCGCGACCACTTGGCGACCACTTCGCGACCACTTCGCGACCACTTCGCGACCACTTCGCGACCTGTTCGCAACCCATCGCCCCCCATCGACCCCCAGCGGCCCCCATCGCCCCGCATCGCCCCCCATCGCCCCCCATCGCTCCCCATCGCCCCCTCTAGCCCCCTATCGCCCCCCATCGCCCCCCCATCGCCCCCCCATGGCCCCCCAGCGCCTCCCATCTCCCCTAATCGCCCACCATCGCCCCCCATCGCCCCCCATCGCCCCCCCCATCGCCCCCCACCTCGCCCCCCTCTCGCCCCCCCAGCGCCCCCCCACGCCCCCCATTGCCCCCGATCGCCCCGCAGCGCCCCCCATCGCCCTCGATCGCCCCCCAAGGCCCCACATCGCCCCCCATCGCCCCGCATCGCCCCCCACCGCCCCCCATCGGCCCCCATTGCCCCCCATCGCCCCCCATTGGCCCCCATCGCCCCCCATCGGCCACGCGCCCCTCCTCGCCCCCCATCGCCCCCCTTCGCGACCACTTCGCGACCACGTCGCGACCACTTCACGACCAACTGGGGACCACTTCACGACCACTTCGCGACCACTGCGCGACCACTTCGCGACCACTTCGCGACCACTTCGCGACCACTTCGCGACCGCTTCGCGACCACTTCGCGACCACTTCGCGACCACTTCGCATTTGTTTCGCGACCAGTTTGCAACCACGTCGCGGCCACTTTGCGACCACTGCGCGACCGCTTCGCGACCACTTTGCGACCACTTCGCGACCACTTCGCGACCACTTCGCGACCACTTCGCGACCACTTCGCGACGTCATCGCGCCCACTTCGCGACCTCTTCCCGACCTCTTCGCGACCACTTCGCGACCACTTCGCGACCACTTCGCGACCACTTCGCAACCACTTCGCGACCACTTTGCGACCACTTCGCGACCACTTCGCGACCACTTTGCGACCACTTCGCGACCACTTCGCTCCCCATCGCCCCCCCTAGCCCCCCATCGCCCCCCAACGCCCCCCCATCGCCCCCCAATGGTCCCCCATCGCCTCCCATCGCCCCCCATCGCCCCCAATGGCCCCCAATCGCCCCCCATCACCCCCCACCTCCCCCCCCACCCGCCCCCCCATCGCCCCCCACCTCGCCCCCCACTCGCCCCCCCAGCGCCCTCCCACGCCCCTCATTGCCCCCCATTGCCCCCCATCGCCCCCCATCGCCCCCCAAGGCCCCTCATCGCCCCCCATCGCCCCGCATCGCCCCCCAGCGCCCCCCATCGCCCCCCATTGCCCCCCGTCGCCCACGCGCCCCCCCTCGCCCCCCATCGCCCCCCATCGCCCCCCATCCCCCCGCATCGCCGTTCATTGCCCCCCATTGCCCCCCCATTGCCCCCCATCGCGCCCCATCGCCCCGCACCGCCCCCCCCTCGCCGCTCCTCGCCCCCCATCGCCTCCCATCGCTCCCCCTCGCCCCCCCTCACCCCCTTCGCCCCCCCTCGCCCCCCATCGTCCCCATCGCCCGTCATCGCCCCCGATCGCCCCACATTGCCCCCCATCGCCCCCCCTCGCCCCCCATCGCCCCCGTCGCCCCCCCATCGCCCCCCCCATCGCCCCCCATCGCCCCCCATCGCCCCCCATCGCCGCCCGTCGCCCCCGTCGCCCCCCATCGCCCCCCACCTCCCCCCACCGCCCCTCATCGCCCCCCATCACCCCCCCTCGCCCCAACTCGCACCCCGTCACCTCCCATCGCCCCCCATTGCCCCCCATCGCCACCCATCGCCCCCCATCGCCCCCCCTTGCCCCGCCTCGCCACCCATCGCCCCCCATCGCCCCCTATCGCCCCCCCTCGCTCCCCGTCGCCCCCCGTCGCCCCCCATCGCCCCCCCTCGCCCCCCATCACCCCCCATCGCCCCCCCTCGCCCCCCATCGCCCCCCATCGCCCCCCATGGCCCCCCATCCACCCTTAGCACCCCCCGTTGCCCCCGATAGCCCCCCATCGCCCCCCATTGCCCACCCTCGCCCCTCCTCGCTCCCCATCGCCCCCCATTGCCCCCCCATTGCCCCCCATCAGCTCCCATCGCCCCCCATCGCTCCCCTTCGCCCCCCATCGCCCCCCATCGGCCCCCATCGCTCCCCCTCGCCCCCCCTCGTCCCCCCTCACACCTCACCGCCCCCCATCGCCCCGCATCGCCCCCCCTCGCCCCCCCTCGCCCCCCCTCGCCCCCCATCGCCCCCCCTCGCCACCTCTCGCCCTCCCTCGCCCCCCATCGCCCCCCATTGCCCCCCCATTGCCCCCCCATCGACCCCCACTGCCCCCCCCTCGCCCCCCATCGCCCCCCATCGCCCCCCACTGCCCCCCCCCCCCCGCCCCCCCCTCGCCACCCCTCGCCCCTCCTCGCCCCCCATCGCCCCCCATCGCCCCCCCTCGCCCCCCCCCGCCCCCCCTCGCCGATCCTCGCCCCCCATCGCCCCCCCTCCGCCCCCCCTCGCCCATCCTCGCCCCCCATCGCTCCCCATCGCCCCCTCTTGCCCCCCATCGCCCCCCATCGCCCCCGCATCGCCCCTGATCGCCAGCCCTCACCCCCCTCACACCCCTCACCCCCCCTCGCCCCCCATTGTTCCCCATCGCGCCCCATCGCCCCCCACCGCCCCTCATCCCGACCACCTGACGACCACTTCGCGACCACGTCGCGACCACTTCGCGACCACTTCACGACCACTTCACGAACACTTCAAGACCACTTTGCGACTACTTCGCGACCACGTCGCGACCACGTCGCGACCACTTGGCGACCACTTCGCGACCACTTCCCGACCACGTCGCGACCACTTCAGGTTAGGTTGAGGTCGCGAAGTCCCTTCTCCCCCCCTCGCTCCCCCTGGCCCCCCATCGCCCCCCATCGCCCCCCCTCGCCGCCCCTCGCCCCCAACCGCCCCCCATCGTCCCCCATCGCCCCCCAATCGCCCCCCATTTCCCCCCATCACCCCCCATCGCCCCCCATCCACCCTTAGCGCCCCCCATCGCCCCCCATCGCCCCCCATAGCCCCCCATCGCCCCCCATCGCCGCTACTACAACCCACGCAAATCACCGCCAGAACCGCCCAAGGGAACCCCATCTACGTCTCTCACCCCACAGCAATTGCCCGCCTACCCATACCCAGTGACACCGACATCATCTACTTCACTGACGCATCCGGCACCCAGCAACGCACCCCCACGATCGGTTGCGCCTCCATGCGCATCACCCGGCACGCGGAGGACCTCCACGTGGAACACCACACCGGGGCGACCATCTTTGGGGCGTCCTCCCACGGCAAACTGCGCACCATGGCAGACGCCGTCACCGCCACACCGCCACCCACAACGATCCGGCCCCGCAACATCTGGGTAGTAGTGGACGCCACGGTCGACATCCACCTCACCAGGCGCCTTGCGGACCTGCCCCTCCACAAGGCACTCGAGTCCGGCCTCACCACACAAGCGTTGGGACTATGGATGGCCTTCAGGGGCATGCACCCCCAGGACGCCCTACACATCGTCAAACAGGAGTCACACCGCTACGCATACGGCAATGGAAGCGCAGACACGCAGGCCAAACACGAGAACACCAGCCACACCCTAGGGCTCGAACACGTGCGACTGGACACCTCACACCACAGCCACCTGCAGCACCTGCCCCCGATACCCCCGGCCACACAGCCCCCCCAATGGATGCCCAAGGACACGCCGTACACAGATCGAGACAAGCAGTACCACTACCCCACACCCATCCAGCAACTGGCCACCACACTGGGCCACCCAGCGAACACCGAACTCCTCCGACGCCTCCAAGACTCCGTCCACACCCCCCTCTACTACTCTGCCCTGCGCGCGGATAGCCTCCCAGCACACCTACAAAAACCCCGACTCCTACTCGCCCTCGAACAGCTTCCCCTCCTCACCCGATACCACCGATGGTATGCGCGCCGCTCGATCCACGTCCCCGCAGGATACACCAAATGCATCTGTGGCCACGCGGAAGAAGAAACCTGGGACCACTTGAAGGTGTGCCCCCTGTACAGGGGACTGGACACCCTCACAGACTGGAACCCAACCCACACCATCGCACAGCACGCCGGATGGCTGACGCAGTCCCCGGCGACCCAGCAACTCACCACCGTGCTCAAGCAGACGGAGGTACTCGAGGCGGTCCGCAGGGGACTCGTCCCCACTGCCGTCTACACCTTGCTACGCACCCACGCGGAGGACCCCTAGGCCACGGCGGCGCACATGCAGCGGACGGCCGTTGCCAAGACAGCGGAGCAGCTCACATACCGCACCAACAAATACCTGCAGCATGCAGCAACCCTGCCCCAAACAGACCAAGCCCACCTCCTCAGACTCCTCTTCTACCAACCATGAGAACCTACCCCGTGACATACCAACACGGAACCCCCACCACGCCTACACACCATCCACCGAGCACAACACTGGCACGGCACACACGGGCACCACAGGCACCGCACACACGCCCACCAGCATGCGCGCGCCACCGGCCCCCATCCCCCCACGCCACCGTCCGTCCACAGGTACCACCAACGGCCAGCCACCCCATGTCCCCTCTGCGTACGCCAGCGGCTACCACAGACGGCCCTGCCCTGCAACCCAGACCACCGGGTTTGCCTGGGGGCCGCGCACAGCCTCACCCACTACCCCCACTGCGGGGACCTCAACCCCCACCACCGCCAGCGGCCCGCGGCCCCAGCCACAGCCCCCCCCCCGCCAGCCACCCCAGCTTCTTCGGGCCACTCACCGACACCCTCCGGGACCACCTGGGAGGGTACTACGTGGCGGACGCGGCGGACCACGCATGGACCATAGCCGTGGCCACGGGCAGCACACCCCTGCCCCCCCACAGCCCACCCTTACGCCACAGCGGAGGCGGCTTGAACGTGGCGGCCCGCCACACCCTCCTCGCCCTATACCTCCACCACCGTGACCTACACCTCCCAGACCCACAACTCCCGGCCCCCCAAGCAGCAGCCCTGACGCCAGAAGCGTGGGCGGACACGGCACCAGAGGAGATAGCAGCCTACCTCCGAATCACTTGCCGCCGGTTCAACACCGCCCTCGGCCGACGGAAAGGAACACCTTACCCAGTCAGCGCACTCCTCTACCCAGCACACCAACCCCACCCCGCACAACTGAAACTCCCAGAGGGCTGGGCGTCCTTTCGGGACGCCCACCTGGCCGCCCCCGACGAGGCCACCGCCACACGGATGGGCCTCACAGACCAGCGCACCTACGTCAGAGGCCTCGAGACGAGCCTCCGAGAGGTGTAATAGAAACGAGCATGCATTGTTGCCTGCTTATTTGAGCAGGCCCTGGGAGCGCAGAGCAATCAGTCGCGTGCGAAATCGCAGCAATCTAAAGTGTAGGATGCACAAATCAGTAGCACTGTCGCCACTATATGCATCCATTGTCATTATTATTAATTATATCACTGTGTGCATTTGTCTGCATTGTTACCATGCAGATACGAATGTTTTTATTTCAGTGGACTCGTTGACAACAAACAAAATGGAGATCGAGATCAAGCACTCTGTGGTATTGCTATGCCTTTCTGCAAGGGTTTGAAGGAGGACTCGTGGAGTTTTAGAACTTGGTGGAAAATTACAAGATTGGGTTTTGGAAATCATCAAAAGTTTTCAGCACCAAGGCGCTGTTAAAGAATAGACCACTAACGGGACTACAAAAGAATTACAAAACATTCGTATCGTCGGCGTTGTGCTGAAGACAGGAGATTGCGAAGAGAAAGCCGCCGTTGTCAGCTCGCAACAGCCGAAGACTTGGGAGAACGCCGCCACTGCGCTGTGGCGATGAACAACCGAGCTGACGAAACCCTGCAGCAACGAGCTGATCGTTACTGCCGTGAGCGCAACAACGCGTTGGACCAGCTGGAGGAGCTGCAGCAGCAGTACGACGCAGAGCGACGGAGAAGAGTTGCAGCGGAGGACCGGCAAATCAAGACCAGAGAAGAATATGATGCGCTGCGTGTTACGCACAAGGACCTTACGATCAAGTTCAAGAGGCCACAGGTCACCACGAGGCTTGAGGCTGAGTCAACGAAAAATAATCTACAACGGCGAACCCAGCAACTGGAAGAGGCCAACGAGGCGCTACGTGAAGAATTGAAGGAGTTGACCGCGTGGCGAAAGGGCGTTGCGAGACAACAACTTCCAGGCCAACCAGACTGGCAAGGGTACAAGCACACCACGGAGTACCATCCTCGAAATTCAGGTGTGCGAGAGGCAACGCAAGCGAGTGAGTCAAAGTCTGGTGTTCAAGTTGGAGTGTGGCCCAACAACTGGGGGCGACAGCATCAAGGGCCACAAGCACGAGTGAATGCGGAAGACAAAGCAGCGACAACGAAGAGCGCGGGTGATGAAACGGAACAGCGTACCAGCGCGTCAGGAGGGTGCCAACGCGCTCGTGAACATGAAGGACAGCATGCAGTCGCCAAAAGAGACTGCCCGTGCGCAAAGGAAAGTGAAGAACAACTTGCCGAGAAACATGGAGTGCCCCAAGCCGTCAGACAGCGTGGTGGCAAGCGTGAGCGCCGTAGACGGATGGCAGCAGGCGCGCGAGGAATACTCAAGGAGCCCAAGCAACGAGCCGCTGCTGATTGCACAGCCAGAAGTTGTTGCCTGGGACCCCCTTTGGATTAAAGGTGGTGTTTGTTAAATGTGCGCCCAAATGAGTTGTCATCTAAAAGTGACTTGTTGATCGCAGCCTTAAAACTGTTGGGCAATCCCTCAAGATGGGTTTTTTCTGGCCACTGATATATCCCCTTGCCCTGTTTCGCCTTGTGTGACCAGGGGTGGCCTGATTTGGCAAGCACCCTTGGTGGGTGCTAATGTCACTTTTCAACATAACTGTCGGATCAGAACACGAATGAACAAATAAGAATCCAAAACAGCCCACAGACGGGCAAGACCAAAATGCCAGAGAAGAAAGACCACAGGATTGTGCAGGTTGGAACCGCGTGGGAGCAAGCGTAGCATCCTTGTGTATGTGTGTGCATGTGCAGCAGTGAGTCAGCCCGTAGTGTATGGAAGTGTACCACATGAATTATGCAAATAATGTCATGGTCGTCCGTATGCCGGAAGGAAACATAAACCAAGAAACAAATTACAATATAGAAAATAACCACGTGGGAGTGTACCATTGAATATGCCCATATATGTCAAAGTCGCCCAGTTGGTGGGCAGAGGCCACGGAACTGCGCCCAGTGAGTGAGCAGCAATGCCCCCTGTGTAGCACCCGGACAAGTGTGTGAATGTGCGCTACATGCGAGAAAACTGTGTAAACCGTGTGGGAGGAACATGTATACTATGCAAATGCAGATAAACCAGAGATGTGAGATTTTGAGTGTTAGCACAGCTTTCAATGCTGTGCTTGTTTTTTACTGAGTGGCCAGCGCCTACGACCCCTGCTCTTAGGCAGGACTTGGTTGGAAATAAGGGGAGACCCAGAGGTACCTGCGTTGGTGCCATGAGGGTGGACCCCCCTACCCAAGGGGTGACTTGGATTTTTCTGAGTGTCTATTTTTTTTCCTTCTGTCCTAGACAGGGGACCCTGGATTGCTCCATTGCATGCCCTCATCTATTCATTTTGCTTCTCAAACAAGTGCTAGGGTGGATCCCCTGCACTCGTTTTGCCAGCGGGGTGTAATAGAAACGAGCATGCATTGTTGCCTGCTTATTTGAGCAGGCCCTGGGAGCGCAGAGCAATCAGTCGCGTGCGAAATCGCAGCAATATAAAGTGTAGGATGCACAAATCAGTAGCACTGTCGCCACTATATGCATCCATTGTCATTATTATTACCTATATCACTGTGTGCATTTGTCTGCATTGTTACCATGCAGATACGAATGTTTTTATTTCAGTGGACTCGTTGACAACAAACAAAATGGAGATCGAGATCAAGGACTCTGTGGTATTGCTATGCCTTTCTGCAAGGGTTTGAAGGAGGACTCGTGGAGTTTTGGAGCTTGGTGGAAAATTACAAGATTGGGTTTTGGAAATCATCAAAAGTTTTCAGCACCAAGGCGCTGTTAAAGAATAGACCACTAACGGGACTACAAAAGAATTACAAGAGGCACACCGCTGGCAGGCCCGCTCCCCGTCGCCCCCACGGGGACAGGGGGGTTCACCCGCCCCCGACACCCACCAGGCCAAGAAGACCAAGACAGGTCAGGGGGCCCGGCAGCGGGCCCGCCAGCAGGGTGCGACGCCCCGACCAGGGCCCGGGTCCAGCCACACCGCACCACCCCACGCCTAGACCCCCGGGGCACACCAACAGCACCGCCCCCGCCAGCGCCCACTACCACCACCGTACCGCAGCACCCAAAGCCTGCAGTCCAGTCAGCCACCACCGCCCGCACACGTCCACACCATGCCAGGACCACCATACGCGCAGAGCCAGGGGACATGGCACCACCAACACCACCACCACGCCCCACTCCCTCCCAACCCCTACCCCCTAATGCTCCCATGCTACAGCGACCCCCACCAGCTACATCCCCACCACGCCCCAGCACAACCAGGCCCCACGAACCACCCACCCCACATGGCACACATCACCGCACCAAACCATCACGTATTCCACCACCACCGGCCCCTACCACCACACCCACCAACGCCGGGGTACCACACACAACCAGCACACCCTCAACACCACCACCACGCGGTCCAGCACCACCCGCCGCCCCCACTACACGGGCCCACGACACACGAGCCACGGTACACCCCCATGGACCCGCGGGGAGCCGTGCACGCACACCAGCAACACCACGGCCTAGTAGGAGCGCCCCACCACCACCAGCAGCCCCCCCACCCACACCCCATACCAGCGAGCACCATCCACCAGCAGCCACCCATTACATACGGACCACAGCCCCACCCGGACGCCCATGCGGCCGCCTCCCACCCACACCCCGGCACCACAACCAGTCAAGAACCGCAAGGACCGCACGGCGCACACACGCAACACCCACACGACCCGCAGGGACGCCCAGCCCCCAGCCAGCACAACACCCGTCCCCGCCCCCCCCACCACCAACAGTGCCACCCCCACACCACCCCCCCCCCGCCCCCCCCCGAGACCAGGCCACGGACGCAACACGCGGCAGCCAGCACCAGCCAATTGACGTCGATGCCCCCGCCGACACACGCAACCGCGAATCCCCCCTCCCGCGACCGCCACAAGAGACCCCATCACCGGACCCCACACGCGACAACGACGACCACACCCCCCAACCCACACCAGCCCCGCCATCACACCCCGCACCACCAGCCGCCGCACCGGCCGAACCCTACGCCCTACACAACCCCGCAGCGGTACGGCAGCACCTCCGGGGACTCGGGGACCAGGACGTGCTGTGCCTCCGCACCTCCGGCAAAACCCAGCGCATCCGGGCGACCACCCTGGTCCAGGCGGCCACCCTGGGGGAAGGCGTCCGAGACTTCCTCTTCGACGCCTTCCTCCACATCGCCCGACACGACCGCCCCCCAGTCGCCACCCCAGACGGCGAGTGCCCGCCCCCGACGGGGAGCCGGATCTGGGTGCCCCCCATCGACTGGGGGCGACACCTAGTCGGACACCCCGCGCCGGAGCGGGACAGCACCGAGGGCCGCACCCGCTACCGCGAGCCCAACATGGCCCACCCCCCACCCAGCGCCACCCCCGACAACACCAAAGAGTGGGAGCGGGAAACATGGGTAGCCCGGATGGCCTCCCTGAGCAACTTCCGGCACCACGTCCCGGGGGACATCCCCACCCCCGACGACCGGCAGCCAACCCCCTCCACGTACATGACTCTCATGTACAATCTGCACTACACCCTCTCCACCACCCACTACCACGCACCAACTGACCACTGGGTGGTGCAAGGCACAGACTCCCTCCCGCCGACTACGCCCCCCCCCCACACAACCCAGGCCTCGACACGTACGCTAGGGGAGACGACCCGGACGACCCCCACATCTGGGCCACGTGGGAACGCAAATCCCTGGACACGCTGCTCTCCATCCGCAGCAGCAGCCAGGGCCTTGGTAGGGCGATGTATTGCCTCGCCAAGTGGACCCAACGGACTTGGGGGATCCCCACGGACCAGTGGGTGTGGGTGGTCACGCTGCGCCCCCAGCAGAGGGAAGCCCCCCCAAACCGCAGGGGACCCAGCCCCCCACGCCCCACCACCCTACAGCTCTGCGCATACATGATGGCAGCCCGCCTCATGGCGCTGCTGTGGCCGGGCCCAGACACCCCCACCCAAAACTACCCCCACCTCACAGAGGAGGACATGCTCGGCATCCAGCGATGCTTCTTCCGCACCCTCGACTACCTCCACCAAACACACCCGCACGTCCTGGAGCAGATATGGCCGGCCCCCGGGTAACCCACGTGCCCGCGCAGCCGAGACAACGCCGCCACACCAGCACCAGCACGCACGGGTCACCAGGGAAAACGCGCGCACACGCCCGGTGCCGGAACCCGCACCCTCGTTCTCGCTACTTGCAGGACCCAGCATCCTACGCCCGCCCCCGAAGCCCAAGGCCCTCCGCCGTCTCCCACAGCCCTCTCCTCCGCCTCCGACTCCACAACCTCCACCACCACGACCACCTCATCCACCACCATCACCACCTCCTCATCCAACACTCCACCCCCCAGGCCGCGGCGGACACCTCCCAAACGGGCCCCCAAACCCGCCCCCACCGCGAGCAACCCCGCCGCTGCCAAGGCCCACGCCCCGACGAGGCCCACATCCGCGACCCAGCCGAAACCCAAGACCGCCGCCAAACAGCCACCCAAACCCGTCAGCGCGCCACGACCGCAACCCGCAGCCAAGCCCAAACCCAAGTCCAAACCCGGCGCCACGACGGCAGCGCGAGCCGAACCCCCGAGGACGTCCTCTATGACATTCGGCCCCAGCCGTCCCAGGCCCGGAGGCAGCAGCGCCCAGCACGGCGCCCCCCCACCGTCACCGACGCCGCCGCCACCACCTTCATAGCGGAGCGCGCCGCGGCCGAAGCACGACGCACCTCCTCCCGCCACCTCTCAAAGCCCGCACCCCAGGCCCACGGACCGCCCCCGACCAGGCCAGAACGACGCCAGGGTCCGCCAGCGGCGCCCCCGCCCCCCTACCAACCCTCGATGACAGCCCACATACAGCGCATGCCCCGCTACCGCCGACGCCGCGAGTCCCCGCCCAACCCCGAGGCGGAGACCGTGCGCGCACACCCGCGGGTCCACATCCGCTCGCGCCCCCACTCCCCGCGCACCCCCACGGTACAGGACTACGAGGAATCCCCCGGGCCCGCCACCACCACCGGTCCCCACGACCCCGTCACACCCACCCACGCCCACTCCTCCGCCCAAGACCGCGGCCCCGCCCAGGGAAAGTGGTGGCAGCGCTGGAACCACACGCAGCTCTGGGAGCTGCGAAAGTGGGCCCGGGGAGAGCCCTCCCTCGAGGGCCTGGTCCACCGGCCCCGCAAGGGGTCGGTGGAGAACTGCCGCCTCCGGCCGGCGGGGGGGTGGATGCCGCAGGCCGCATGGGAAGCCATGCTGGCCGATGCGCTCCACCCCCTGGGAGTCCACCCCCGCAACCTCCCCGCGCCCCAGGACCACCCGTATGTCCTCAGGCGCCTGCGGGAGACCCTCCAGGAGACACAGCGAGACGGCATCCGCCTATGGGACATCACCCAAAGCCCAGCCCCGCACACACACATGCACGCACACACAGCCCCGCACCCCTCACCACCCCACAAGCGTCGGCGCACCAAGACCGGCGGCACCCACAGCACCCCAGGAGCCCTGCGCAACACACAACACGACGCGCCTGACCCCCCGGCCAGCGGCGCCGCCACCTAACCCCGTTGTAACGGCAGCAGTGACAGCACTCAATTTATACATCAATGTGATCAGAATTTCAATGATTCTCAGATGTACATTAATGCAGTAAATTTTCCGCTTGTTTTCATGTTTTCTGTTCGCCGCCAGATGTCGCCTGTGAGCGCGCGTCGAGTCGCATTTGTCTTTCGTGATTTCCCAATCGGATTTATTTAAATTACTTCGAATGATTTCACGTTGAGTCATTATGTGCGATGGATGCACAATGAGATTCTATGTCTGCTCCATTTTTGTAGACCGGGTTTTCTGACTATTCATATTTCACCATGGAGTTCAATGGGCTCACAAGTGCTTCGCATATGTCGCTCTCAGAGGCTGTATATGGGTCTGAAGAGGGTCAGTTGGGTTCGGAGATATCAGGGGCAGTGTCGGGCGTTACGACCCCTGGGGCATCAAGGCTACAGGCTTCGCAATTACAAGAAAGATCCGCCACTATGCAGCGGTTACATGGTAGTAGAGGAAATCATGACTCTGCCTCTGGAATCTCCACGGACACCTTGAGATCATCGGACTTTAGCGGGGCTATCACTCGTACTGGGTCACTGCCTGTTCCCCCTGAGGTTACATTCATGGCTTCTCCCGAGCAGACCGAGGATCAACCTTCAGAGTGTCCTTCTTGTGGCCATAGACATTCGCCTGGAGTTCATACTTGTGCTGATTGTTGTATGAACGCCCCACCCAACCTTAAACCCGGTCGAGAATCTCCCTCCTCAAGTGAATCTGGTTCCAGCTCTCACGCTCTACCTGATTTTGAAGACAGCAGCAGCGAAGGAGAGCCCTCTGATACTGGAATTGGTGAGATTTCTGGTGAATACTAGGAAAACCACTTCAAGGAAATCTCGAATCAGGAGTTCTTGCACCGCCAAAATTGGCTACTTGCGGAGGCAAGCTATCGAGACCGTCTGAGGGACTGGTTCAGGGCGTCGTGCCAGTTCATCAGGGACAGTGGCCGCCTGCGATTCGACGCCACATTGCAGGAACAAGAGGATTGGGAGGAGCTGATGGACCAGTTCGACCACCAGGCTGCCGTGATGGTTCAAATGGCCATCATTGCCCAGGAAAGACGCCAGAATGTGCATCAGCACGCTGGTCCGTCAGGCCCCTGGGGTCCGAACGGCGAAGAGGTCGACGAAATGAGGTGTGATTCGACACATTCTCACCTCTCCAGGGAGCAACTGTCCAAGCTTCCCAACTCCAACTCAAGTGTTGATACTTGGGTTGATGAGGTAAGAAGCAAAGGAAAAGGTACTCGATGCCCGTCCTGTGGTGAGTGTGCCAAGGACTGCTCCTGTCGACGCCAGATTTGGTCGCTGGAAGACAGGCTGAAGGAGCTGAAGAAGGCTGCCAAGGAGAAAAAGCGGGATGACGACAGCAAGTGGAAGGAGATGGAGCAGAAGCTGGAAAAATTGACCAATCTGGTACAAAATCTGAGCACTACTGGGCTCACTGGACCAGCGCCTACAATGGCAAGTCACCCAGCACCTACCTCCTCAGCTGCACCTGCATCCACGCCTTACGGTGTTCCACATTCTCCGGCACCCCCAGCTTTTACTGGTTCACACCCAGCTTTGACTGGACATTCTGGTATTCCCCCTACTGGATTTACAAGTCCTATTGGGTTTAATCTGGGTCCCGAAGGAGGAGAATCTTCGTCAGGAAGGTCTGTACTGTCCGTAAGTACTGTTGGTGATATTGATGGAAAGGCAAAGACCACCGTAAAGGAGAGATCAATGGCCTTGAAGAAGAAGGACAAAGAAAAGAAAGAAAACGAAGCCAAATTGAGGGAAAAACAGAAGAAATTGAAGGAGATGAGGCTTCATCGAGCACAATCAACGCCGTTTGTACAGCCTACGGTGGACCAGGCGTTGTTGGCGGCCGCAATTGCTCAAGCACAGGCAATGGGAGGCGCCGCCGTCAACCCAGTTTTTGTCAATCCTGTTGGCACATCCACAGGTTTCAACCTGTACCACCTGCTCAACCCTTTGCACATGAGGCTCAGAGGTTCAGTGATGAAGCAGCCCAAGTTCTCAGGACACCCAAACTACTGGGCGTCCTTCGAAAGACAATTCATGGTTTGGCTGCAGACGGAGAAACTGGACAAGGAACTCTGGATTCTCGGGTTGATGGACTGTTTGACTGGCAAACTCAGGGAAAGTACATATAATCTTTATGTGGAAAGGCAGAATCAAGGAGATCCCCTGACTTATGAAGAGCTGTGGCGAAGTCTCAAAAAGAAAGGCTCTCGACTCCCTGAGGATCATTACAGGAACCGTCTTGAGAACTTCAGGACGATTAAGAAATTGTTTCTTGAAGAGATCCAAATAGCAAGGCAGGATTGGGAGTTTTTGGTGCTGGAGGCGGAGAACTCGGAAGAAGGCCTTTCTGAAGGCGAGATGAAGAAGATTCTCCTGAGCAAGCTCACGCCGGAGACCAAGCAGAAGATCAGGGACTCCCAGGCGGAACAAAAAGTCCTGGGCAACTGGGTTGAAGTCCGAGGATTGCCGGAGACTGTGGGAAAAATGGCAGTTCGTGAGTTGCTACACTCTATCACTGCTACGGGATTGAAAGACATCACCATTCGTGAGGGCAGATGGAGAGTTGGTTTCCATGATTCTGAACAGTCGGAGTTTTTCTGTAGCATGGTGGATGGAAAAGTGAAGTATAAGGGGACAGTTTTGAAGGTGCGGCCGTGGATCTTCTCGTATGGAGTCGAGCAGATCTGGGACCAACTTGAAAAGTATGCAAACTTAGAACGCCAGAAGTCACAGGATGCACAAGGCTTCGGAGGCAAGGTCAGTGCCGTTGGTGAGAAGGGATGCTACGTGTGCATTGCCCTTGGAAAGGAAGGTCGAGCGGCGACTCACACGACCGCAGATCACAGGTGGACGCCCTCAGATATCAAGACAATCTAGTCCAAAATGGATGGAAAGGGAAATTCTCCCAAAAATCCCCAGCAGGATCGAGCACGAGATGCTGACCAGCATGGAAGGGGAAAGGGTAAAGGGCAGTCCAAAGGAAAGAACAGGGATTGGACACCAAAAGATTACTCGCAGCAAGGCAGAGATCCAAGCGGCTCAAGATGGACCGATGCTGGTGGAAAATCTGGTGGAAAATCTGGCAAAAAGAGTGGAAAGGGACAAGGAAAGTCCGCGAATCAAGAGGATTCCAAGGTGAATGGCAACCCCCTGTATACGGAGACGCCAGCAAACAAGACCTTCGGCAACAACAAGGATACTGGAGGTCGAGGCAAGGGCAGATCCAACGAATCCAACCCCAATTCCAACACCTGCAACAACAAAGGCCAAGGAGGTAAGAAAGGTGGTGGTGGAAAGTCATTTGGTGGTCGTGGACGTGGAAAAGGAGTCAATGCCGTTGAAGCAGGAGAAGAATGGGTTGACGAAGGACAAGTACAGGACGTGCAGCCGAACGTCGAAGAAGAATGGCAATAGGGAAGCCAACTTGACCCAATTCCCAACACTGGGGTTGAGTGGCAGGAAACAAAGCCCATCAGGGTAGTTGGGGCGGTGGATGGACGCTGCTGGGATCGGCTGGCGCGTTCCTCCGGCCTCCATTACTCTGCCTGGGTCCTCAGCGCTGTCCGGCGGGGCAAGCAGCGCCAGTTTGTCTGCTTGATCCAGGTCAGGACGACAGAAGGTAAGGTTAAACTTGCCAAATGTCTGATTGACAATGGTTCAGAGGTCAATCTGGTGAGGAGAGGCTTTCTGCAGGAGGACGAGGCGAAGATGTCCTCGACACCTGTCCAGCTGGAGGGAGTGAGCGGACATCGCCTCGAAGGTGGCGACAGAGAGGCAGAGTTGGCGGTCAGATTGGTGAAACAATCTGTCTGGAGCGTGGAGGAGCCGGTGACGGAGGAGTGGTTTTCTGGAAAATTCTATGAAGCCACCATAAAGTATGATTTATTCTTGGGTCAACCATGGCTTCACGCTCACCGTGTGTCGCCCATGGGACACAGGACATGCTTCCTCGCGGATGCGTCGACCAGCGACCCGTCCGACCTGTATTATCTGCACCCATACACCAAGAGCATACACCCATTCAAGGAGCGAAATAAGCTGCATATTCAGCGAGATGGGCAAGAATGGACAGGGAATCAAGAAGAATTCGACGAAGGAAAGGTGGAATCATTGAACTGCAAGAAGTGGAAGTCAGTTTGCTATCGTGTAGTCGACAAATGGCGCGACATTCTGGTGGATTACTTCGAAAAGAACCACAATTTTCGTCCGCAAGTTGATGCCTTTGCAAACAACAGAAATAAAAGATTTCCAAGGTTCTACGACGATGCCTGGAGTGAGGACTGGTCTGAACCTTTATGGATCAATCCGCCCTTCGACGTTTTTCCTCGTGTGGTGCAGAAGCTGAAGCAATCCGGCGCAAAGGCGATTTTAATTGTCCCCAACTGGCCAAAACAATCTTGGTTCAAGGGCATTATGGACATTTCAATCGACATTGTCGAGCTACATCACAAGGGAGTGAAGCTGTATTGCGAAGACAATGGCAAGCCTTTGCCACAGCATTCGTGGAGCACGTTGGCGTGCTTAGGTGACGGGAATCTGGGAGATTATTGGCAAGATGACAGTGAAATGGGAACAGAAGAGGTCATCTCAAATTCCTCAAGAATCGACGAAATTGAGGTGGATCGAGACGATCGAGAGCGGAATCCCGACATATCGTCGCGGAAGGAGGGAAGGACAATCGGCGTCCCTCAAGACAACGCCTCCATCCATTCCAATTCGTCCGGACCAGACAAGAATCAAGCCAAAAATGTCAAGATTTCTAGCAAGAATGACGACAAATTTCCAAGATTTTCACCTGAATTGACAGGAATGCAGCTGAATTCGTCCGACCATCCCTTCAAGACATTTGTGGACCCCCTTAATTGGTGGGATCCCACAGAGGAGCGAGCTCAGGTGAGCTTCATCCGCCAACAATGCGACGAAGAAGTTTGGAATGAAGTGTCCAAGAATATGAGACCACGACCAACAATTCGCAAATTGGTGGACATAATGTCGGTGATTAAATGTGGGAATCAGGTCACCGGAGACAAGATATCTGCAAGAAGGGACGCAGTGTTCGAAGATTATAAAGATGACGTGCTGAGTGGGAAGTTGTGGAAAAACCCCCCAATTCGATATGAAAATGGGGAAGCCAATATTGAGATAATCCAAGGCTCAAAGGTGCACAAACAACGTCCATTCTACCTTCACGGCACAAAGCAGATGCCCTGCGAAAGATTATTGAGCGCAATCTCTATGAGTTCGGTTGGTTGGAGGGCTGCATGAGTTCTGAGTGGTGTTCAGCACCATTTACTGTGCCAAAACCCCCACCTGCTGACCAATCCAGCATAGATGCTTGGCGTCTAGTGGTGGATTACAGAGCTTTGAATGCCGCCACGGTACCTGACGCGCATCCCCTTCCTTTAATCGAGAAGGAGATCGCCGCGAGAGCCAAAGGTAAGCTCTTTACTGTGTTGGATTTGCGCCATGGCTTTCACCAAATGCCACTTTAAAAGGAGGATAGGCATTTGACGGCAATGTGCACGCCCTGTGGCACTGTCCAGTGGACTGTACTGCCGCTGGGTCTGAAGAATGCGCCGTCGATGTTCCAGAAGATGATGGAGACTATTTTATTTCACAAGCACAAGTCTCCGGATTTACAAGAATTCTGCAGCATCTACATTGACGACCTTCTGATTGCCACGCCGTTGGGAAAAAACTTTGATGAGTGCCTGAAGTTGCACGAAGAACAAGTCCGCAAAGTTCTCGAAGTCCTTCGACAAGAGAAGCTCGTGTGTGGAACTAAGAAGGGCAAAATGTTCCTCCAGAGCGTGCAATTTTTTTTGTCTTGGAAGATGGGACAAGAAGACCGGCCCCAGGGAAAATGGCTGCCCTGCAGCTATGTTAAAGGCCTAAAACCATCACGCAGCTTCGTGCCTTTTTAGGCTGCTGCAATTATTACCACGAGTTCCTTCCCCTTTACGCCAAGTTCTCTGGTCCATTGACAGGGTTACTCAAGGTTGGCAAAATAGAAGGAAAGAAGGGATCTCAAGTCAAGCTCAAGTGGACGCCAGAATGTGAAGAGGCCTGTACTGGTCTCAAGGAAGCACTGGCAAATGTGGTTACATTAAAGACTCCGTGGTTGGATGGAAGACCTTTTTATATTCGTACAGACGCCAGTCGTTACGCCATTGGTGCTACGATCGAACAAGTCGATGACGAAGGTCACCATCATCCTCTGGCTTTCTGGTCTCGCAAGCTTACAACAAGACAGCGAAATTGGAGTCCAAGGGAACAAGAAGCCTACGCAATCCTTTGTGCCTTACGGCGTTATGAAGGTTGGATCTTGGGCCATCGCGTTGAGGTATTGACTGACCTCCAGTCACTTGAGAGCTGGAGGACACAACATGTGGATACCCCTGGTGGACCAGCTGGGAAGAGAGGCCGTTGGCATGAAACTCTCAGCAGATTTGACCTCCACGTGACTTACATTCCAGGGCACTACAATACAGTGGCGGACGCCCTGAGTCGCTGGGCCTACCAAGCCTCAGAGGCTTACTGTGAAGTGAGTTTTCATGGGACAGCGACGGATAAAGCCGAAGTGATCGAGTTTGATAAGGAGGAACAAGCACTCATCAAGAAACATTCTCTTCAATGTTCGATTAAGAATCGGATGAAGGTTGAATTGGTCAGATGCAAGGAGATTACCAAGGCAGATCAGACTGAAAGGGTTAACTCTGACTCTGAGTCGTCGCTGCCGCTCCTTGAATGTGTTTCCAGTGACAAGATCCAAGGCGAAATCCACGCTCCCTCCACAACAAAAGGACAAGGAAACTTCCTTCCTCTATGTGGATTGGACGAAGATGTACAAGGAGGAGACGTTCTTTGGGTCTGTATACCACAAGTTGAAAGGGGACAAGCCTTACAACTCTGAAGAGACGTCTGATTTCAAGATCCAAGGCGACAAGTTATTTTGGCAAGGACGGATTTGTGTTCCTGATTGTCTAATTGACCAATATGTCAAACATTGGCATCGGAATGAGACATCCCACGGACACTCCCGTGTTCTGGAGCAGGAGCTACGACATAGAGTGTACACACGGGACCTCAAGAGTGCCTGTGAGCGAGTTGCCAAAGGATGCAAGCAATGTCAGACGAACATCCCCAAGAATCAAAAGGCAGAAGGATTATTGAAGGGACTGCCAATTCCTGAGAGGTTGTTCGACAAGGTGACGGCGGATGTCTTCGAGTTGGGACAAATCCAAGAGGAATGTCTCTACACGAGGAAGCCAATCGATGGGGTTTTGTTAATTCAAGACCGCCACAGTGGCTACATCCAGGTCCTCCCTTGCAACACGAAGCATCTCACCTCTGAAATGGCTGCCAAGTGGACTGCAAGTCAGTGGATGAGTAACTGGGATGTTCCCAGTGAAATTCTGACGGACAGTGGGAAGGAGTTCGTTGGGACTTGGTGGGAGAATATGTGTGCTCTATTGGGACTTCATCATCTTCGTGCCCGAGTCTACGACCATCGAGCCCTCCCTGCTGAACGCGCTAGAAGAATTCTTATCAACATTCTGAGAAAATTCCTGGCGACTGAAAAAGACTACAATTGGTTGGAGACAATTTACTGTGTCTTGAGGAGATACCATCGGACCAAGAATTACACTGGATTAAGTCCGAATGAGCTTGTTTTTGGTCGTGAGAGGATGGGTCCAGGACCAGTGATGTATAATCCAAGGCAGTGCTACGACGCCTCACAATGGTTTGAGAGGATCAAGGATTTAGAGTCCAAGCGGATCCAAGCCAAAGTGGAGAGTCAAGCAGATTGGTTGAAATTCAAAAATCAGTCGAGAACACAAGGAAAACCCTTCGAGAAAGGCCAGCAAGTTTGGCTTCGTAAGTCAGACGAGACCCTGAAGGACGACAACAAATTGTTACCTTTGTGGGAAGGCCCATTCCAAGTCAGTGGTCAACTAAGTGACACTACATTCAACCTTGAGGTTGAACCAGGCAGACATCAAGAAGTACATCGGGACCGTTTGAAGGCCGAAGTACCCTGCCCCAAAGGAAAGTTCAAGCCTCTCTATTGCACTTCGAAGTACCTGAGCGACAGGAAGATGGTCACCAGCAGTTTCGAGTTGGAGAAGATCCTTGATTACAAGAAAAATGCTCGAAACAAGTGGTACTTTCTGTGCAGATGGAAAGGATTCGGTCCAGAAGAAGACAAATGGGAGCCAGCTTCAAGCTTTATCCATGGGTATACGGACACTTTCATCAAGTTCCTGAAGATGCACCCTGAGATTGACCGTGAGCTGTCGCTGATCAAAGATTGTGTGACCAAGGAAGACTTACAAGCACAAGAAGAAGCTCCAATCGTGGCAGAATCCATTCGAGACAAGATCTGATCAGAATTTAAATCGCCGAAACTTTCGAAAAGGTTTACGGTCTACATATACCCTTGGCATTGAGACACAACAGTCCTGGCGCATCGTCTATGTGGTTCGATGAACAGCTGATGGGACATTCTGGGATCATCCTGGTCATCATGTCCATCATTCTCATCATGGTCATCATGTGAATCATGTGCTTCATCGTAGATGATTCCCATTGGAAGTTCCGAAAGGCCTTTATCCTCAACCACGACGACACTCTCGTGTTTTGCTGTCGACTGTGCCCCTCTACTCGCCTTGGGAAGGACTCGTTCGAGTTCGTGCTCATTTCAGCGATTCTGGCACATGACTAAGTCTGATGCAGTTCATGTGTTTGACGGATCTGCTGGGAATGTTATTTCAATCAGCTCTTACATAGAGACTATTGGTTTGTTTCCCAATCGACCGCTGCCAAAGGGCTTATTAGGACCAAGTGAGGACGATGGTGTTCTTACTTGTGTCGACTCGCTGCTCATCTGTGGATTGTGTTGGAATCCCCCTCAGAATCAGCTCAAATTTGGCAAATTCCTGGTACCAAGCATTGGATGCTTATACATTCTGGGACTAAAATGAGTCAATTACCCCTTCTGGCTCATACTAGATTAAACATGAAGCCCTGGAGACAATACTGACAGTGTGGTGATCACTCACTGGGTTTTGTTGGCTATCATTACTTACATGATTGAATTTCCATCATGTGAATCATCATCATCATGAGGATTTGACTTGGATTGGCTATGAATGAGAACCGGATTTCCGTTCAGCACAACACGGAGTGTCTATCGACAATGAATTGGACCTATATTGGCTTGCTGTAGACTTCGCCGTCTTCAATCTGTGTGCGATTCACTGATTTTGGTCTCAATTCAGTCACATTTTGTACCATAATCTGGCATCTGGTCTCATGACTGCAAATGACACCGACCAGTTTCACATATCTTGGACTCCATGAAGGGATACCCTATTTTTTGCACGCTCGACGACATGGCGACACTCGTTTTCTGTTTTCTGGCAGTGGGATGTCAGATCCTGATTTCATCATGGATCATGGATCTTGGTCATGCATGTACATTCTTCACTCAGACTTTCAATTTTCGATTTTTCGAGCTGGATTGAAGCTATTTCTGTGTGCCCTAAGGTACCTATGCGTTTCATTCAAGTCGATGGCCATCGCGAAACACAGATCTCAGCACAATTTTGCTCAATTCAGCTCATTTTCTTGCATTTTGTCACAGATTAGTCAGTTTTTGGTCACTTTTGCCGTTTCTTTCACTTCACTTGACCAAGCCTGACATACTGGCGTATGTTTTCAGAGGGGGAGTGTAACGGGAGCAGTGACAGCACTCAATTTATACATCAATGTGATTAGAATTTCAATGATTCTCAGATGTACATTAGTGCAGTAAATTTTCCGCTTGTTTTCATGTTTTCCGTTCGCCGCCAGATGTCGCCTGTGAGCGCGCGTCGAGTCGCATTTGTCTTTCGTGATTTCCTTATCGGATTCATTTAAATTATTTCGAATCACTTCACGTTGAGTCATTATGTGCGATGGATGCACAATGAGATTCTATGTCTGCTCCATTTTTGTAGACCGGGTTTTCTGACTATTCATATTCCACCATGGAGTTCAATGGGCTCACAAGTGCTTCGCATATGTCGCTCCCAGAGGCTGGATATGGGTCTGAAGAGGGTCAGTTGGGTTCGGAGATATCAGGGGCAGTGTCGGGCGTTACGACCCCAGGGGCATCAAGGCTACAGGCTTCGCAATTACAAGAAAGATCCGCCACTATGCAGCGGTTACACCCGTTACTCAGCAAACCACCACCACGGGGCGCCATGCCAGGCCCTAGAAGTCACCAAACGAACCGGACGCCGAAGGACGCCAACGCACACGACAACGGGCACCACTACGCCCAAAGGCACCGCACCCAGGCCCGCTACCGTCGCAACCGCCTAACCGAGCCAAAACCCAAACACAAATCAAACCCGAGCCACACCCCGGAACCGCTAACCCTTGACTCCTAACCAGGCCCGCCGAGGGAACAACGTAACCACAGCCCACACCCACAGCCCACACAGCCGCCTAACCAGCCAGCTCCAGAAGCAAAGAGACACCTAACCAAACCCACCCTGGCCCATGCCCGTGTACATCAGGACGCGCGAGCCGCACCCCTGGGGCGCGACCGCCGCCACAGCACCGACGACACACGCCAGAGGACACAACACTATTGCACCGCCGCACCAGCTGCCCGTGCCTGTGCCTGCAGTGTACGCGCGCCCCTGTTTTTCTTTTTTTCCATCAAAAAAAAACGAAAATTAGGGGGGGAGGAAGAGGGACACAACAACCAATGGCACACGCGCACCGCACACAGCGCGCACACCGGTGAACGGGGACCACGAGGGCCAGGACACCGCACACGCGCGTGCACCGAGGGCAACAAAGGGAGGAGACACCACGGCCTGGCACACCGGTGAACAAGAGCCAAGAGGCCCGGGACACCGCGCACGCAAAGCAACACACCGAGCGAGCGCACCGGTGAGCAGGAACCAAGTGGCCCAGGACACCGCACACGCAACACAACACACCGAGCGGGCACACCGGTGAGCGGGGGCCAAGGGGCCCAGGACGCCACACACGCAACACAACACACCGAGCGGACACACCGGTGAACAGGAGCCAAGTGGCCCAGGACACCGCAGACACAACACAACAAACCGCGCGGGCAACCCGGTGAACAGGAGCCAAGTGGCCCAAGACACCGCAAACACAACACAACACACCCAACGGGCACACCGGTGAACAGGAGCCAAGTGGCCCAGGACACCGCACAAGCAAAGCAACACACCGAGCGGGCGCACCGGTGAACAGGAGCCAAGGGGCCCAGGACACCGCACACGCAACACAACACACCGAGCGAGCACACCGGTGAACAGGAGCCAAGTGGCCCAGGACACCGCAGACGCAACACAGCAAACCGCGTGGGCACACCGGTGAACAGGAGCCAAGCGGCCCAGGACACTGCACACACGTAGGGCGGCCGAGGGACAGGAAAGAACCAACACCCCATGGGTCGGACGCACTGGGGCGACCCAGCCGACCCACCGGGCCAGTGGCAGGAGCGGTACTCCAAGGCCACTGGTCCGAGCCCGGCCAGGCTGCATCGGGGACCATGGCAAACGTCACCCGGAGCCATGGGGCAACCGGTGACAGGCGAGCCGGTACACAGTCCAGGAGGGGGTCGCCTGCCAAGCAGAGTGGCCCCGCAACTCAAGCCACAAGGGTGAGGCGGTCGTACCGTAGACTAGCGGGAGCAATACCCCTTGTGGTGAGAGATACTCTACACGGCTGGGCAGCCCCCAGAGCTGCCGCCCAAAGGAGGGGGCATGTGGCCCTACCCATGGACACATGTGGGGACACCCTCCCACTTGGGACACATGGACCGGGTGGCCGCGACAATGCCTTCCCAAGCACATGCGGGAGCGGCGCAAGAGGCACCTGACATAGGGCACTGGGAGGGACAGGACGTCCCCTTGGTAAGACCTTCTTCCTGCAATGTCAAAGGAGGCATCCCGAGCTCGCGAAGATACCTACCTACCTACCTCCCTTCTCCCCCCCTCGCTCCCTCTGGCCCCCCATCGCCCCCCATCGCCCCCCCTCGCCGCCCCTCGCCCCCCACCGCCCCCCATCGCCCCCCATCGCCCCCCAATCGCCCCCCATTTCCCCCCATCACCCCCCATCGACCCCCATCCACCCTTAGCGCCCCCCATCGCCCCCCATCGCCCCCCATAGCCCCCCATCGCCCCCCGTCGCCGGCCCTCGCCCCCCCTCGCTCCCCATCGCGACCCATTGCCCCCCATCGCCTCCCATCGCCCCCCAGCGCCCCCCATCACTCCCCATCGCCCCCGATTGCCCCCCATCGCCCCCCATCGCCCCCCATCGCCCCCCATCCACCCTTAGCGCCCCCCATCGCCCCCCATCAGCCCCGATAGCCCCCCATCGCCCCGCATCGCACCCCCTCGCCCCCCCTGGCGCCCCATCGCCCCTCATTGCCCCCCATTGCCCCTCATTGCCCCCCATCGCCTCCCATCGCCCCCCATCCGCCCCCAGCGCTCCCCCTTGCCCCCCCTCCCCCCCCATCGCCCCCCATCGCCCCCCATCGCCCCTCATCGCCCCTCCTCGCCCCCACTCGCCCCCCTTCGCCCCCCCCCCCGCCCCCCATCGCTCCCAATCACCCCCCATCGCCCCCCCACGCCCCCCCTCGCCCCCGATCGCCCCCCATCGCCCCCCATCGCCCCCCATCGCCCCCCCCATCGCCTCCCACCTCGCCCCCCCCCTCGCCCCCCCTTGGCCCCCCCCGACCCCCATCGCCCCCCATTGCCCCCAATCACACCCCATCGCCCCCCATCGCCCCCCATCGCCCCGCCTATCGCCCCCCCCCCTCGCCTCCCCCCTCGCCCCCCCATTGCCCCCATTTGCCCCCCCATTGCCCCCCCATTGCCCACCATTGCCCCCCTTCCCCCCCCTCGCCGCCCCTCGCCCCCCACCGCCCCCCATCGCCCCCCATCGCCCCCCAATCGCCCCCGATTTCCCCCCATCACCCCCCATCGCCCCTCATCCTCCTTAGCGCCCCCCGTCGCCCCCCATCACCCCCCATCGCCCCCCATCGCCGGCCCTCGCCCCCCCTCGCTCCCCATCGCCCTGCATTGCCCCCCATTGCCTCCCATCGCTCCCCATCGCTCCCCATCGCCCCCGATCGCCCCCCATCGCCCCCCATCGCCCCCCATCGCCCCCCATCCACCCTTAGCGCCCCCCATCGCCCCCCATCACCCCCGATAGCCCTTCCTCGCGCCCCATCGCCCCTCATTGCCCCCCATCGCCTCCCGATCCCCCCCATCGCTTTCCATCGCCCCCCATCGCCCCCCATCGCCCCCCATCCGCCCCCAGCGCTCCCCCTCGCCCCCCCTCCCCCCCCATCGCCCCCCATCGCCCCCCATCGCCCCCCATCGCCCTTCCTCGCCCCCCCTCGCCCCCCATCGCCCCCCCCCCCCGCCCCCCATCGCCCCCTCCATCGCCCCCCACCTCGCCCCCCCCCCTCATCCCCCCCTCGCCCCCCCTGCCCCCCATCGCCCCCCATTGCTCCCAATCACCCCCCATCGCCCCCAATCGCCCCCCATCGCCCCCCATCGCCCCCCATCGCCCCGCCTATCGCCCCCCCCCCTCGCCTCCCCCCTCGCCCCCCCATTGCCCCCCATTTCCCCCCATCGCCCCCCCATGCCCCCCCATCGGCTCCCTCTCGCCCCCCATCGCCCCCCAGCGCCCCCTCTCGCCCCCCCTCGCCCCCCATCGCCCCCCATTGCCCCCCATTGTCCCCCCATTGCCCCCCATTGCCCCCCATCGCCCCCCATTCGCCCCCCCATTGCCCCCCATTGCCCCCCATCGCCCCCCCTCGCCCCGCCTCATCCCCCCTCGCCCCCCATCGCCCCCCATCGCCCCCAATTGCCCCCCCATTGCCCCCCATTGCCTCCCATCGCCCCCCATGGCCCCCCATCGCCCCCCATCGCCCCCCATCGCCCCACATCGCTACCCCTCGCCCCCCCTTGCCCCCCATCGACCCCCATCGTCCCCCATCGTCCCCCCCTCGCCCCCCATCGCCTTCCCTCGCCCCCCCTCGCCCCCTCCCGCCCCCATCGCCCCCCATCGCCCCCCATGGCCCCCCATGGCCCCCCCTCGCCCCCCCTCGCCCCCAATCACCGCTTATCGCCGCCCATCGCCGCCCATCTACCCCCCCCATTGCCCCCCACCTCGCCCCCCCCCCCATCGCCCCCCACCTCGCCACCCCTCACGCCCCCCCTCACCCCCCCCCTCGCCCCCCATTGCCCCTCATTGCCCCCCATTGCCCCCCATTGCCCCCCCATTGCCCCCCATCGCCCCCCCTGCCCCCCCCTGGCCCCCCCTCGCCACCCATTGGCTCCCATCGCCCCCCCTCGCCCCCCACCGCCCCCCATCGCCCCCCATCTCGCCCCATCGCCCCCCTTCCCCCCCCACTGCCCCCCATCGCGCCGCCTCGCACCCCAACGCCCCCCTTCGCCCCCGCTCGCCCCCGCTCCCCCTCCATCGCCCCCCCTCGCCCCCCCATTGCCCCCCCATTGCCCCCCCATCGCCCCCCCATCGCCCCCCATCGCCCCCCATCGCCCCCCATCGCCCCCCACCGCCCCCCATCGCCCCCCCTCGCACCCCATCGCCCACCATCGCCCCTCATCGCCCCGCCTCGCCTCCCATCGCCCTGCATTGCCCCCCCATGGCCCCCCCATTGCCCCCCATTTCCTTTCACCGCCCCCCTTTGCCCCCCATCGCCCCCCATCGCCCCCAATCGCCCCCAAGCGCCCCCCATCGCCCCCCATCGCCCCCCATCGCCCCCCCATCGCCCCCCATCGCCCCCCATTGCCCCCCCATTGCGCCCCATTGCCCCCCCAATGCCCCCATTCGCCCCCCCCTCGCCCCTCATCGCCCTCAATTGCCCCCCCCTCGCCCCCCATCGCCCCCCATTGCCCCCCCTCGCCCCCCTCGCCCCCCCTCGCAGCCCATTGCCCCCCCATTGCCCCCCATTGCCCCCCCATTGCCCCCCCTCGCCCCCCAACGCCCCCCATTGCCCCCCCTCGCCCGCCATCGCCCCTCATCGCCCCCCATCGCCCCTGATAGCCCCCCATCTACCCCCTCGCCCCGCCTCGCCTCCCATCGCCCTCCATTGCCCCCCCATTGCCCCCCCATTGCCCCACATTGCCTCCCACCGCCCCCCATCGCCCGCCCCCCCCCCCCCCCTCGCCCCCCCTCGCCACCCATCGCCCCCCATCGCCCCCCCTCGCCCTCCATCGCCCCCCCTGGCACCCTCTTGCACCCCCTCGCCCCCACTCGCCCCCCATCGCCCCCCCTCGCCCGACATTTCCCCCCTATCGCCCCCCCTCGCACCCTCTCGCACCCCCTCGCCCCCCATTGGCCCCCCTCGCCCCACATCGCCCCCCCATCGCCCCCCATCGCCCCCCATCGCCCCCCACCCCCCCCCATCCCCCCCCACTGCCCCCCATCGCGCCCTTTCGCACCCCAACGCCCCCTTCGCCCCTGCTCGCCCCCGTTCGCCCCCCCTCGCCCCCCATCGACCCCCATCGCCCCCCATAGCCCCCCATCGCCCCCCATCGCCCCTCACCGCCCCCCATCGCCCCCCCTCGTACCCTAACGCCCCCGTTCGCCCCCCATCGCCCCCCATCGCCCCCAATGGCCCCCCATCGCCCCCCCTCGCCCCCCCTCGCCCCGCATCGCCCTCCATTGCCCCCCTATTGCCCCGCATTGCCTCCCACCGCCCCCCATCGCCCCCCATCGCCCCCCATCGCCTCCCCTCGCCCCCCCTTGCCACCCCCGCCCCCATCGCCCCCCATCGCCCTCCATCGCCCCCCATCGCCCCCCCTCGCCCCCCCTCGCCCCCGATCGCGCCCATCGCCCCCCATCAGCCCCCCCAATCGCCCCCCACCTCGCCCCCCCCCTCGCCCCACAAGCGCCCCCCCCACGCCCCCCCTCGCCCCCTATTGCCCCCCATTGCCCCCCACCGCCCCCCGGATGCCCCCCATCGCGCCCCATCACCCCCCATTGCCCCCCCTCGCCCCCCCTCGCCCCCCATCGCCCCCCCATCGCGCCCCATCGCCCCCCATCGCCCCCCATCGCCCCCCGCCGCCCACCGTCGCCCCCCGTCATACCCTAACGCCCCCCTTCGCCCCCCCTCGCCCACCATCGCCCCCCAACGCCCCCCATCGCCCCCCGTCGCACCCCATTGGCCCCCATCGCCTCCCCCCGGCCCCCATCGCCACCCATCACCCCCCATCGCCCCCCATCGCCCCCGATCGCCCCCCATCGTCCCCCATCGCCCCCCATCGCCCCCGTACGCCCCCCATCGCCCCCCATCGCCCCCCATTGCCCCCCATTGCCCCCCATCGCCTCCCATAGCCCCCATTGCCCCCCCTCGCCCCCCAAGGCCCCTCTTCGCCCCTCCTCGCCCCCCCTCGCCCCCCATCGCTCCCCCTCCCTCCCCCTCGCCCCCCATCGCCCCCCATCGCCCCCGCTCGCCCCCCATCGCCCCCCCTCGCCCCCCATCGCCCCCAATCGCCCCCCTTCGCCCCCCATCGCCCCCCCATCGCCCCCCATCTCCCCCCATCTCCCCCCATCCCCCCCCACTGCCCCCCATCGCGCAGCCTCGCACCCAAACGCCCCCCTTCGCCCCCGCTCGCCCCCGCTCGCCCCCCATCGCCCCCCCTCGCCCCCCCGTTGCCCCCCCATCGCCTCCCCATCGCCCCCCATCGCCCCCAATCGCCCCCCACCGCCCCCCATCGCCCCCCCTTGCACCCCAACGCCCCCCTTCGCCCCCCCTCGCCCACCATCGCCCCTCATCGCGCCGCCTCGCCTCCCATCGCCCTCCATTTCCCCCCCATTGCCCCGCCATTGCCCCCTATTGCCTCCCACCGCACCCCATCGCCCCCCATCGCCCCCCATAGCCGCTCATCACCCCCCCTCGCCCCCCCTCGCCCCCCATCGCCCCCCCTCGCCCCCCATCGCCCCCAATCGCCCCCAAGCGCCCCCCATCGCCCCCCATCGCCCCCCCTTGCACCCCAACGCCCCCCTTCGCCCCCCCTCGCCCACCATCGCCCCTCATCGCGCCGCCTCGCCTCCCATCGCCCTCCATTTCCCCCCCATTGCCCC
The DNA here is from genome assembly GCA_964036045.1 of Eutreptiella sp. 'Long Island Sound 2002'. NCBI lineage: Eukaryota > Euglenozoa > Euglenophyceae > Eutreptiales > Eutreptiaceae > Eutreptiella > Eutreptiella sp. 'Long Island Sound 2002'. The sequence continues at coordinate 35,668 of CAXIWF010000113.1, read as the reverse complement.
CCCATTGCCCCCTATTGCCTCCCACCGCACCCCATCGCCCCCCATCGCCCCCCATAGCCGCTCATCACCCCCCCTCGCCCCCCCTCGCCCCCCATCGCCCCCCCTCGCCCCCCATCGCCCCAATCGCCCCCAAGCGCCCCCCATCGCCCCCGATCGCCCCCCATCGCCCTCCCATCGCCCCGCATCGCCCCCCATCGCCCTTCACCGCCCCCAATTGCCCCCCATCGCCCCCCATCGCCCCCCATCCCCCCCCATCGCCCCCCCTCGCCCCCCATCGCCCCCCATCGCCCCCCATTGCACCCCCATTGCCCCCCATTGCCCCCCCATTGCCCTCCCTCGCCCACCCCTCGCTCCCCATCGCCCCCCATTGCCCCCCCTCGCCCCCCATCGCCCCCCATTGCCCCCCCTCGCCCCCCCTCGCCCCCCCTCGCCCTTCCATCGCCCCCCCTCGCCCCCCATCGCCCCTCATCGCCCTCCATCGCCCCCGATAGCCCCCCATCGACCCCCTCGCGCCGCCTCGCCTCCCATCGCCCTCCATTGCCCCCCCAATTGCCCCCCCATTGCCCCCCATTGCCATTCACCGCCCCCCATCGCCCGCCCTCCCCCCCCCTCGCCCCCCTCGCCCCCCATCGCCCCCCCTCGCCCCCCATCGCCCCCCCTCGCACCCTCTCGCACCCCCTCGCCCCCCATTGCCCCCCATCGCCCCACATCGCCCCCCCATCGCCCCCCCTCGCACCCTCTCGCACCCCCTCGCCCCCCATCGCCCCCCCTCGCCCCACATCGCCCCCCCATCGCCCCCCATCGCCCCCCATCCCCCCCCACTGCCCCCCATCGCGCCCCCTCGCACCCCAACGCCCCCTTCGCCCCTGATCGCCCCTGGTCGCCCCCCTTCGCCCCCCATCGACCCGAATCGCCCCCCATCGCCCCCCATCGCCCCCATCGCCCCCCACCGCCCCCCATCGCCCCCCCTCGTACCCTAACGCCCCTGTTCGCCCCCCATCGCCACCCATCGCCCCCCATCGCCCCCCATCGCCCCCCATCGCCCCCGATAGCCCCCAATTGCCCCCCCTCGCGCCCCCTCGCCCCCCATCGCCCTCCACTGCCCCCCCATTGCGCCACATAGCCTCCCACCGCCCCCCATCGCCCCCCATCAACCCCCATCGCCCCCCATCGCCCCCGATCGTCCCCCCTCGCTCCCCCTCGCCCCCCATCCCCCCCATCGCCCCCCATCGCCCCACATCGTCCCCCATCGCCCCCCATTGCCCCCATCGTCCCCCATCGCCTCCCCTCGCCCCCCCTCGCCCTCCCCGCCCCCATCGCCCTCCATCGCCCCCCATGCCCCCCTCGCCCCCCTCGCCCCCGATCGCCGCCCATCGCCCCCCATCGCCCCCCCCAATCGCCCCCCACCTCGCCCCCCAAGCGCCCCCCCCACGCCCCCCATTGCCCCCCATTGCCCCCCATTGCCCCCCCAATGCCCCCCACGCGCCCCATCAACCCCCCTTGCCCCCCCTCGCACCCCCTCGCCACCCATCGCCCCCCATCGCCCCCCATCGCCCCCCATCGCCCCCCCATGGTCCGCCATCGCCCCCCCCTCGCCCCCCATCGCCCCCCATCCCCCCCCACTACCCCTCATCGCGCCCCCTCGCAGCCCAACGCCCCCCTCCGCCCCCGCTCGCCCCCGGTCGCCCCCCCCTCGCCCCCCATGGCCCCCCCATCGCCCCCCCTCGCCCCCCATCGCCCCCCATCGCCCCCCGCCGCCGCCGGTCGCCCCCCGTTGTACCCTAACGCCCCCCTTCGCCCCCTCTCGCCCCCCATCGCCCCCCATCGCCCCCCGTCGCCCCCCATCGGCCCCCATCGCCCCCGAAAGCCCCCCATCGCCTCCCCCCGCCCCCCATCACCCTCCATTGCCCCCAATTGCCCCCCATCCCCCCCCCATCGCCCCCCCTCGCCCCCCATCGCCCCCCATCGCCTTCCATCGCCCCTCATTGCCCCCCCATTGCCCCCCATTGCCCCCCCATTACCCCCCCTCGCCCCCCCATCGCCCCCCATTGCCCCCCATCGCCCCCCATTGCCCCCCCTCGCCCCCCATCGCCCCCCCATTGCCCCGAATGGCCTCCCCATCGCCTCCCATCGCCCCCCATCGCTCCCCATCGCCCCCCTTCGCCCCTCATTGCCCCCCATCGCTTCCCCTCGCCCCCCGTAGCCCCCCATCGCCCCCCATCATCCCCCATCGCCCCCCATCGCCTCCCATCGCCCCGCCCGCCCCCATCGCCCCCCATCGCCCCCCATCGCCCCCCACAGCCCCCCATCGCCCCCCCTCGCCCCCCCTCGCCCCCGATCCCTGCCCATCGGCCCCTATCGCTCCCTATCGCCCCCCCCCCCCATCGCCCCTAACCTCGCCCCCCCCCTCGCCCCCCCAGCGCCCCCCCCAGGCCCCCCCTCGCCCCCCCTCCACCCCCCCTCGCCCCCCATTGCCCTCCATTGCCCGCCATTGCCCCCCCATTGCCCCCCATCGCCCCCCATCGACCCCCCTTGCCCCCCCTCGGCCCCCCTCGCCACCCATCGCCCCCCATCGCCCCCTATCGCCCCCCCTTGCACCCTCTCGCACCCCCCCAGCCCCCCATCGGCCCTCATCGCCCCCCATCGCCCCACATCGCCCCCCCATCGCCCCCCATCCCCCCCCATCGCCCCCCATCGCCCCCCATCGCCCCTCATCGCCCCCGATAGCCCCTCATCGCCCCCCTCGCCTCCCACCGCCCCCCATCGCCCCCCATCGCCCCCCATCACCCCCGATCGCCCCCCTTTGCTCCCCCTCGCCCCCCATTGCCTCCCATCGCCCCCCATCGCCCTTCATTGACCCCATCGCCCCCCATTGCCCCCCATCGCCCCCCATCGCCTCCCCTCGCCCCCCCTCGCCCCCCCCGCCCCCATCGCCCCCCATCGCCCCCCCTCACCCCCCGTCGCCCCCCCTCGCCCCCAATCGCCGCCCATCGCCCCCCATCGCCCCCTATCGCCCCCCAGCGCCACCCCCCATCGCCCCTCACCTCGCCCCCCCCTCGCCCCCCCAGCGCCCCCCCCACGCCCCCCCTCGCCCCCCGTCGCCCCCCCCCTCGCCCCCCATTGCCCCCCATTGCCCCCCATTGCCCCCCATCGCGCCCCATCACCCCCCCTCGCCCCCCCTCGCGACCCATCGCCCCCCAACCGCCCCCCATCGCCATCCGTCGCCCTCCCATCGCCCCCCATCGCCCCCCCATCGCCCCCCATCGCCCCCCATCACCCCCCCATCGCCCCCCATCGCCCCCCCTCGCCCCCCATCGCCCCCCATCGCCCCCATCGCCCCAGATCCCCCCCCACTGCCCCCCATCGCGCCCCCCCGCACCCCAATGCCCCCCTTCGCCCCCGCTCGCCCCCCATCGCCCCCCATCGTCCCCCATCGCCCCCCATCGCCCCCCACCGCCCCCCGTCGCCCCCCCTCGTACCCTGACGCACCCCTTCGCCCCCCCATCGCCCCCCCTCGCCCCCCCTCGCACCCTCTCGAACCCCCTCACCCCCCATCGCCCCCCACCGCCCCCCACCGCCCCCCATCGCCCCCCATCGCCCCCCATTCCCCCCCCATCGCCCCCCCTCGCCCCCCATGCGCCCCCCATCGCCCCCCATCGCCTTCCATCGCCCCTCATTGCCCCCCCATTGCCCCCCATTGCCCCCCCATTACCCCCCCTCGCCCCCCCATCGCCCCCCATCGCCCCCAATCGCCCCCCCCTCGCCCCCCCTCGCCCCCCATCGCCCCCCATTGCCCCCCCATTGCCCCCCACTGCTTCCCATCGCCCTCCATGGCCCCCCATCGCCCCCCATCGCCCCCCATCACCCCCCATCGCTCCCCCTCGCCCCCCCTCGCCCCCCATCGACCCCCATCGTCCACCATCGTCCCCCATCGCCCCCCATCGCCCCCCATCGCCTCCCCTCGCCCTGCCTCGCCCCCTCCCTCCCCCATTGCCCCCCATCGCCCCCCATCGCCCCCCATCGCCCCCCATCGCCCCCCACCTCGCCCCCCCCATCGCCCCCGACCTCGCCCCCCCCCCTCGCCCCCCCAGCGACCCCCCTCACGCCCCCCTAGCCCCCCCTCGCCCCTCATTGCCCCCCATTGCCCTTCATTGCCCCCCATCGCCCCCGCATTGCCCCCCAACGCCCACCCTGGCTCCCCCTGGCCCCCCCTCGCCACCCATTGGCCCCCACCGCCCCCCATCGCCCCCCATCGCCCCCCCATCGCCCCCCCTCGCACCCTCTCGCACCCCCTCGCCCCCCATCGCCCCTCATCGCCCCCCCTCGCCCCACATCGCCCCCCCATCGCCCCCCCTCGCCCCACATCGCCCCCCCATCGCCCCCCATCGCCCCCCCTCGCCCCCCATCCCCCCCCTACTGCCCCTCATCGCGCCCCCTTATACCCCAACGCCCCCTTTGCCCCTGCTCGCCCCCGGTCGCCCCCCTTCGCCCCCCATCGCCCCCCATCGCCCCCCATCGCCCCCCACCGCCCCTCATCGCCCCCCTTCGCGCCCCCTCGCCCCCATCGCCCCCCATCGCCCCCCATCGCCCCAAATCGCCCCCCATCGCCTCCCCCCATCGCCCCCCACCTCGCCCCCCCCCCATCGCCCCCCGTCTCGCCCCCCCCCTCGCCCCCCCAGCGCCCCCCCTCACGGGCCCCTAGCGCCCCCTCACCCCCCCCCTCGCCCCCCCTTGCCCCCCATTGCCCCCCATTGCCCCCCATCGCCCCCCCATTGCCCCCAATCGCCCCCCCTGGCCACCCATTGGCCCCCATCGCCCCCCAAGGCCCCCCATCGCCCCCCATCGCCCCCCCTCGCCCCCCCTCGCACCCTCTCGCACCCCCTCACCCCCCATCGCCCCCGATCACCCCCCATCGGCCCCCATCGCCTCCCCATCGCCCCCCATCGTTCCCCCTCGCCCCTCCTCGCACCCTCTCGCCCCCCCATCGCCCCCCATCGCCCCCCATCGCCCCCCATCGCCCCCCATCGCCCCCCAACGCCCCCCATCGCCCCCCCTCGCACCCCAACTCCCCCCTTCGCCCCCCCTCAGCCCCCATCGCCCCCCGTCGCCCGCCATCGCCCCTCATCGCCCCTCATCGCCCCCGGTAGCCCCCCATTGCCCCCCCTCGCCCCGCCTCGCCTCCCATCGCGCTCCATTGCCCCCCCATTGCCCCCCCATTGACCCCCATTGCTTCCCATCGCCCCCCATCGCCGCCCATCGCCCCCCCTTGCCCCCCCTCACCCCCCATCGCCCCCCATCGCCCCCCATCGCCTCCCCTCGCCCCCCCTCGCCCCCTCTCGCCCCCCCTCGCCCCCCATCGCCCCCAGGCGCCCCCCATCGCCCCTCATCGCCCCCCATCGCCCCCCCATTGCCCCCCATCGCCCCCCATCGCCCCCCACCGCCCCCCACCGCCCCCCATCGCCCCCCATCGCCCCCCATCCCCCCCCATCGCCCCCCCTCGCCCCCCATCGCCCCCCATCGCCTTCCATCGCCCCTCATTGCCCCCCCATTGCCCCCCATTGCCCCCCCATTACCCCCCCTCGCCCCCCCATCGCCCCCCATTGCCCCCCATCGCCCCCCATTGCCCCCCCTCGCCCCCCATCGCCCCCCCATTGCCCCGAATGGCCTCCCCATCGCCTCCCATCGCCCCCCATCGCTCCCCATCGCCCCCCTTCGCCCCTCATTGCCCCCCATCGCTTCCCCTCGCCCCCCGTAGCCCCCCATCGCCCCCCATCATCCCCCATCGCCCCCCATCGCCTCCCATCGCCCCGCCCGCCCCCATCGCCCCCCATCGCCCCCCATCGCCCCCCACAGCCCCCCATCGCCCCCCCTCGCCCCCCCTCGCCCCCGATCCCTGCCCATCGGCCCCTATCGCTCCCTATCGCCCCCCCCCCCATCGCCCCTAACCTCGCCCCCCCCCCTCGCCCCCCCAGCGCCCCCCCAGGCCCCCCCTCGCCCCCCCTCCACCCCCCCTCGCCCCCCATTGCCCCCCATTGCCCTCCATTGCCCGCCATTGCCCCCCCATTGCCCCCCATCGCCCCCCATCGACCCCCCTTGCCCCCCCTCGGCCCCCCTCGCCACCCATCGCCCCCCATCGCCCCCCATCGCCCCCCATCGCCCCCCCTTGCACCCTCTCGCACCCCCCCAGCCCCCCATCGGCCCTCATCGCCCCCCATCGCCCCACATCGCCCCCCCATCGCCCCCCATCGCCCCCCATCCCCCCCCACTGCCCCCCATCGCGCCACCTCGCACCCCAACACCCCCCCTTCGCTCCTGCTGGCCCCCGGTGGCCCCCCCTCGCCCCCCATCGCCCCCCATCGCCCCTCATCGCCCCCGATAGCCCCCCATCGCCCCCCTCGCCTCCCACCGCCCCCCATCGCCCCCCATCGCCCCCCATCGCCCCCCATCACCCCCGATCGCCCCCCTTTGCTCCCCCTCGCCCCCCATTGCCTCCCATCGCCCCCCATCGCCCTTCATTGACCCCATCGCCCCCCATTGCCCCCCATCGCCCCCCATCGCCTCCCCTCGCCCCCCCTCGCCCCCCCCGCCCCCATCGCCCCCCATCGCCCCCCCTCACCCCCCGTCGCCCCCCCTCGCCCCCGATCGCCGCCCATCGCCCCCCATCGCCCCCTATCGCCCCCCAGCGCCACCCCCCATCGCCCCTCACCTCGCCCCCCCCTCGCCCCCCCAGCGCCCCCCCCACGCCCCCCCTCGCCCCCCGTCGCCCCCCCCCTCGCCCCCCATTGCCCCCCATTGCCCCCCATTGCCCCCCATCGCGCCCCATCACCCCCCCTCGCCCCCCCTCGCGACCCATCGCCCCCCAACGCCCCCCATCGCCATCCGTCGCCCTCCCATCGCCCCCCGGTCGCCCCCCCATCGCCCCCCATCGCCCCCCATCGCCCCCCATCACCCCCCCATCGCCCCCCATCGCCCCCCCTCGCCCCCCATCGCCCCCCATCGCCCCCATCGCCCCAGATCCCCCCCCACTGCCCCCCATCGCGCCCCCTCGCACCCCAATGCCCCCCTTCGCCCCCGCTCGCCCCCCATCGTCCCCCATCGCCCCCCATCGCCCCCCACCGCCCCCCGTCGCCCCCCCTCGTACCCTGACGCCCCCCTTCGCCCCCCCATCGCCCCCCCTCGCCCCCCCTCGCACCCTCTCGAACCCCCTCACCCCCCATCGCCCCCCAGGGCCCCCATCGCCCCCCATCGCCCCCCATCGCCTCCCACCGCCCCCCATCGCTCCCCACCGCCCCCCCTCGCCCCCCAAACGCCCCCCTCCGCCCCCCATCGCCCCCCCTCACCCCCCATCGCGCACCATCGCCCCGCATCGCCCCCGCTCGCCACTCATCGCCCCCCATCACCCCCCATTGCCCCCCGATAGCCCCCTCTCGCCCCCTCTCGCCCCCCATTGCCCCCCCATTGCCCCCCCATCGCCCCCCATCGCCCCCCATCGCCCCCCAACGCCACCCATTGCCCCCCCTCGCCCCCCCTCGCCCCCCATCGCCCCCCCTCTCCCCCCATTGCCCACCATCGCCCCGCATCGCCCCCCATCGCCCACCATCGCCCCGCATTGCCCCCCCTCGCCACCCATCGCCCTCCATCGCCCCCCATTGCCCCCCCATCGCCCCCGATCGCCCCCTATCGCCCCCCATCGCCACCGATAGCCCCTCATCGCCTCCCATCGCCTCCCATTGCCCCCGTACGCCCCCCGTTGCCCCCCATCGCCCCCCTCGCCCCCCCTCGCCCCCCATCGCCCCCCATCGCCCCAGATCGCCCCCGAGCGCACTTCGCGACCACTTCGCGACCACTTCGCAACCGCTTCGCGACCAGTTCGCGACCACTTCGCGAACACTTCGCAACCACTTCGCGACGAATTCGCGACCACTTCGCGACCACTTCACGACCACTTCGCGACCACTTCGCGACCACTTGGTGACCGCTTCGCGACCACTTCGCGACCACTTCGCGACCACTTCGCGACCACGTCGCGACCGCTTCACGACAATCGCGACCACTTCGCGACCACTTCGCGACCACTTCGCGACCACTTTGCAACCACTTCACGACAATCGCGACCACTTCGCGACCACTTCGCGACCACTTCGCGACCACTTCGCGACCACTTCGCGACCACTTCGCGACCTCTTCGCGACCTTTGCGCGACCACTTCGCGACCACTTCACGACCACTTCGCGACCACTTCGCGACCACTTCGCGACCACTCCGCGACCACTTCGCGTCCACTTCCCGACCACTTCGCGACCACTTCGCGACCACTTCGCCACCACTTCGCGACCACTTCGCGACCACTTCGCGACCGCTTCGCAACCACTTCGCTCCCCATCGCCCCCCATCGCCCCAAATCGCCCCCATCGCCCCCCATCGCCCCCCATCACCCCCCCATCGCCCCCCATCGCCCCCCCTCGCCCCCCATCGCCCCCCATCGCCCCCATCGCCCCAGATCCCCCCCCACTGCCCCCCATCGCGCCCCCTCGCACCCCAATGCCCCCCTTCGCCCCCGCTCGCCCCCCATCGCCCCCCATCGTCCCCCATCGCGCCCATCGCCCCCCACCGCCCCCCGTCGCCCCCCCTCGTACCCTGACGCCCCCCTTCGCCCCCCCATCGCCCCTCCTGGCCCCCCTCGCACCCTCTCGAACCCCCTCGCCCCCCATCGCCCCCCAGGGCCCCCATCGCCCCCCATCGCCCCCCATCGCCTCCCACCGCCCCCCATCGCTCCCCACCGCCCCCCCTCGCCCCCCTCCGCCCCCCATCGCCCCCCCTCACCCCCCATCGCCCACCATCGCCCCGCATCGCCCCCGCTCGCCACTCATCGCCCCCCATCACCCCCCATTGCCCCCGATCGCCCCCGATAGCCCCCCTCTCGCCCCCCATCGCCCCAGATCGCCCCCGAGCGCACTTCGCGACCACTTCGCGACCACTTCGCGACCACTTCGCGACCACTTCGCGACCACTTCGCGACCACTTCGCGACCACTTCGCGACCACGTCGCGACCACTTCACGACAATCGCGACCACTTCGCGATCACTTCGCGACCACTTCGCGACCACTTTGCGACCACTTCACGACAATCGCGACCACTTCGCGACCACTTCGCGACCACTTCGCGACCACTTCGCGACCACTTCGCGACCACTTCGCGACCACTTCGCGACCACTTTGCGGCCACTTCGCGACCACTTCGCGACCACTTCGCGACCACTTCGCGACCACTTCGCGACCACTTCGCGACCTCTTCGCGACCTTTGCGCGACCACTTCGCGACCACTTCACGACTACTTCGCGACCACTTCGCCACCACTTCGCGACCACTTCGCGTCCACTTCCCGCCCACTTCGCGACCACTTCGCGACCACTTCGCCACCACTTCGCGACCACTTCGCGACCACTTCGCGACCGCTTGGCAACCACTTCGCTCCCCATCGCCCCCCATCGCCCCCCATCGCCCCCCATCGCCCCCCATCGCCCCCCATCGCCCCCCATCGCCCCCCATCGCCCCGCATCGCCCCCCACCGCCCCCCATCGCCCCCCATTGCCCCCCATCGCTCCCCACCGCCCCCCCTCGTCCCCCAACGCCCCGCATCGCCCCGCATCGCCCCCCATCGCCCCCCCTCGCCCCCCATCGCCCCCCCTCGCCCCCCATCGCCCCCCATCGCCCCCCATTGCCCCCCCATCGCCCCGCATCGCCCCCCACCAACCCCCCTCGCCCCCCCATCACCCCCCATCGCTCCCCATCGCCCCCCCTCGACCCCCTCGCCCCCCCTCAGCCCCTTATCGCCCCCCCTCGCCCCCCATCGCCCCCCATCGCCCCCCATCGCCCCCCCTCGCCCCCCATCGCGCCCCATCGCCCCCCATCCCCCCTCATCGCCCCCCATCGCCCCCCATCGCCCCCCATCGCCCCTCGTCGCCCCCCATCGCCCCTCATCGCCCCCGATCGCCCCCCCTCGCCCCCCCTCGCTCCCCATCACCCCCCATCGCCCCCCATTGCCCCCCCTTGCCCCCCCATTCCCCCCCATCGCCCCCCATTGCCATCCCTCGCCCCCCCTCGCTGCCGATCGCCCCCCATCGCCCCTAATCGCCCCCCATCGCCCCCCGGCGTCCCCCATTGCCCCCCATCACCCCCCATCGACCACCAGCGCCCCCCAGCGCCCTCCATCGCCCCCCATCGCTCCCCATCGCCCCCGGTCGCCCCCCTCGCCCCCCGCCCCTCGCCCCTCGCCCCCCGCCACTCATCGCCCCCCATCGCTTCCCCTCGCCTCCCGTAGCCCCCCATCGCCCCCCATCATCCCCCATTGCCCCCCATCGCCTCCCCTCGCCCCGCCCGCCCCCATCGCCCTCCATCGCCCCCCATCGCCCCCCACAGCCCCCCATCGCCCCCCCTCGCCCCCGATCCCTGCCCATCGGCCCCTATCGCCCCCCATCGCCCCCCCCCCATCGCCCCTAACCTCGCCCCCCCCCCTCGCCCCCCCAGCGCCCCCCCAGGCCCCCCCTCGCCCCCCCTCCACCCCCCCCTCGCCCCCCATTGCCCCCCATTGCCCTCCATTGCCCGCCATTGCCCCCCCATTGCCCCCCATCGACCCCCCTCCGCCCCCCTCGCCACCCATCGCCCCCCATCGCCCCCCATCGCCCCCCATCGCCCCCCCTTGCACCCTCTCGCACCCCCTCGCCTCCCATCGCCCCCCATCGCCCCCCATCGCCCCACATCGCCCCCCCATCGCCCCCAATCGCCCCCCATCGCCCCCCACTGCCCCCCATCGCGCCCCCTCGCACCCCAACACCCCCCTTCGCCCCTGCTGGCCCCCGGTGGCCCCCCCTCGCCCCCCATCGCCCCCCATCGCCCCGAATCGCCCCCGATAGCCCCCCATCGCCCCCCTCGCCTCCCACCGCCCCCCATCGCCCCCCATCGCCCCCCATCACCCCCGATCGCCCCCCCTTGCTCCCCCTCGCCCCCCATCGCCCCCCATCGCCCCCCATCGCCCCCCATTGACCCCATCGCCCCCCATTGCCCCCCATCGCCACCCATCGCCTCCCCTCGCCCCCCCTCGCCCCCCCCCCCTGCATCGCCCCCCATCGCCCCCCCTCACCCCGCCTCGCCCCCCCTCGCCCCCGATCGCCGCCCATCGCCCCCCATCGCCCCGTATCGCCCTCCCATCGCCCCCCATCGCCCCCCCATCGCCCCCCATCGCCCCCCATCACCCCCCATCACCCCCCCATCGCTCTCCATCGCCCCCCCCTCGCCCCCCATCGCCCCCCATCGCCCCCATCGCCCCAGATCCCCCCCACTGCCCCCCATCGCGCCCCCTCGCACCCCAATGCCCCCCTTCGCCCCCGCTCGCCCCCCGCTCGCCCCCCATCGTCCCCCATCGCCCCCCATCGCCCCCCACCGCCCCCCGTCGCCCCCTCTCGTACCCTGACGCCCCCCTTCGCCCCCCCATCGCCCCCCCTCGCCCCCCCTCGCACCCTCTCGAACCCCCTCGCCCCCCATCGCCCCCCAGGGCCCCCATCGCCACTCATCGCCCCCCATCGCCCCCCATCGCCCCCGATCGCCCCCGATAGCCCCCTCTCGCCCCCCATCGCCCCCATCGCCCCCCCATTGCCCCCCCATTGCCCCCCATCGCCTCCCATCGCCCCCCATCGCCCCCCAACGCCACCCATTGCCCCCCCTCGCCCCCCATCGCCCCCCATCGCCCTCCCTCTCCCCCCATCGCCCCGCATCGCCCCCCATCGCCCACCATCGCCCCGCATTGCCCCCCCTCGCCACCCATCGCCCTCCATCGCCCCCCATTGCCCCCCCATCGCCCCCGATCGCCCCCTATCGCCCCCCATCGCCACCAATAGCCCCCCATCGCCTCCCATCGCCCCCCATCGCCCCCGTACGCCCCCCGTTGCCCCCCATCGCCCCCCTCGCCCCCCATCGCCCCCCATCGCCCCAGATCGCCCCCGAGCGCACTTCGCGACCACTTCGCGACCACTTCGCGGCGAATTCGCGACCACTTCGCGACCACTTCGCGACCACTTCGCGACCACTTCGTGACCACTTCGCGACCACTTCGCGACCACTTCGCGACCACTTCGCAACCACGTCGCGACCACTTCACGACAATCGCGACCACTTCGCGACCACTTGGCGACCACTTCGCGACCACTTTGCGACCACTTCACGACAATCGCGACCACTTCGCGGCCAATTCGCGACCACTTCGCGACCACTTCGCGACCACTTCGCGACCACTTCGCGACCACTTCGCGACAATTGCGACCACTTCGCGACCACTTCGCGACCACTTCGCGACCACTTCGCGACCACTTCGCGACCACTTCGCGACCCCTTCGCGACCTCTGCGCGACCACTTCGCGACCACTTCACGACCACTTCGCGACCACTTCGCGACCACTTCGCGACCACTTCGCGACCACTTCGCGTCCACTTCGCGACCACTTCGCGACCACTTCGCCACCACTTTGCCACCACTTCGCGACCACTTCGCGACCACTCCGCGACCGCTTCGCAACCACTTCGCTCCCCATCGCCCCCCATCGCCCCCCATCGCCCCCCATCGCCCCCCTTCGCCCCCCCTCGTCCCCCAACGCCCCGCATCGCCCCGCATCGCCCCCCATCGCCCCCCCATCGCCCCCCATCGCCCCCCTCGCCCCCCATCGCCCCCCATTGCCCCCCCATCGCCCCGCATCGCCCCCCACCGACCCCCCTCGCCCCCCATCACCCCCCATCGCTCCCCATCGCCCCCCCTCGACCCCCTCGCCCCCCCTCAGCCCCTTGCCGCCCCCCCTCGCCCCCCATCGCCCCCCATCGCCCCCCATCGCCCCCCCTCGCCCCCCATCGCGCCCCATCGCCCCCCATCGCCCCTCATCGCCCCCCATCGCCCCCCATCGCCCCCCATCGCCCCGCGTCGCCCCCCATCGCCCCCCATCGCCCCCGATCGCCCCCCCTCGCCCCCCCTCGCTCCCCATCACCCCCCATCGCCCCCCATTGCCCCCCCATTGCCCCCCCATGCCCCCCCATTGCCCCCTCCCGCCCCACGTCAGCCCCCATCGCCCCCCATTGCCATCCCTCGCCCCCCTCGCTGCCATTCGCCCTGCATCGCCCCCCATCGCCCCTAATCGCCCCCCATCGCCCCCCGGCGCCCCCCATTGCTCCCCATCACCCCCCATCGACCACCAGCGCCCCCCAGCGCCCCCCATCGCCCCCCATCGCTCCCCATCGCCCCCGATCGCCCCCCTCGCCCCCCATCGCCCCCAATCGACCCCCCTTTGCCCCCCCATTGCCCCCCATCGCCCCCCATCGCCCCCCATCGCCACCCATTGCCCCCCCAATCGCCCCCCCCATCGCCCCCCATCGCCCCCCATCGCCCCCCATCGCCCTGCAGCGCCCCGCATCGCCCCCCATCGGGCCCCATTGCCCCCCATCGCACTTCACCACCCCCCCTTGCCCCCCTCGCCCCCCAACGCCCGCCATCGCCCCCCATCGCCCCCTATCGCCTCTCCTCGCCCCCCCTCGTCCCCCATCGCCCCCCATCGCCCCCCATTGCCCCCAATTGCCCCCCATCGCACCCCATCACCCCCCCTTCGCCCCCCCTCACCCCCCAACGCCCGCCATCGCCCCCCATCGCCCCCCATCGCCCCTCCTCGCCCCCCCTCGCCCCCCATCGCCCCCTCATCGCCCCCCATCGCCCCGGATTGCTCCGGATCGCCCCCCCTCGCACCCCCTCACTCTGCATCGCCCCCCATCGCCCCCTATCGCCCCGCATCGGCCCCCCTCGCCCTCCCTCGCTCCCATTGCCCCCCCATTGCCCCCCATCGCCGCTCATCGACCCCACCGCCCCCCCTCGCCCCCCCTCGCCCCTCCCCGCCTCCCATCGCCCCCCATCGCCCGCCATCGCCCCCGATCGCCCCCCATCGCCCCCCATCGCCCCCCATCGCCCCCAATCGACCCCCATCGCCCCCCATCGCCCCCTATCGCCCCGCATCGCCCCCCCCTCGCCCTTCCTCGCTCCCCATCGCCCCCCATCGCCCCCCATTGCCCCCCCATTGCCCCCATCGCCGCTCATCGACCCCGCAGCCCCCCCTCGCCCCCCCTCGCCCCTCCTCGCCCCCCATCGCCCCCCATCGCTCCCCAGATCCCCCCCTCACCCCCCTCTCCCCCATCGCCCCCCACCGCCGCCAATCGCCCCCCATTGCCCCCCATCGCCCCTCATCCACCCTTAGCGCCCCCCATTGCCTCCGATAGCCCCCCATCGCCCCCCCTCGCTCCCCATCGCCCCCCATTGCCCCCCCATTGTCCCCCATCGCCCGACATCGCCCCCACCGCCCCCCCTCGCCCCTCCTCGCCCCCCCATCGCCCCCCATCGCTCCCCATCGCCCCCCCTCACCCCGCTCAGCCCCCGCTCGCCCCCCATCGCCAACCATCGCCCCGCATCGCCCCGCATCGCCCCCCATCACCCCCCATTGCCCCCCCTCGCCCCACCTCGCACCCCATCGCCTCGCATTGCCCCCCATTGCCGCAATCGCCCCCCATCGACCCCCATCGCCCCCCATCGCCCCCCATTGCCCCCCCTCGCTCCCCCTCACCCCCCATCGCCCCCCCTCGCCCCCGCTTGCCCCCCATCGCCCCCCATGACCCCCACCGCCCCCCATGGCCCCCCATGGCCCGCCATGGCCCCCCATCGCCCCCCATCGCCCCCCGTCGTCCCCCATCGCCCCCCATCGCCCCCGATCGCCCCCATCATCCCCCATCGCCCCCCATCGCCCCCCATCGCCCCCCATTGCCCCCCGTTGCCCCCCATCGACCCCCAACGCCCCCCAGCGCCCCGTGTCGCCCCCCATCGCCCCCCATCGCTCCCCATCGCCCCCCATCGCCCCCCCTCGCCCCCCATCGCCCCCCATCCCCCCCCATCGCCCCCCCCATCGCCCCCCCATTGCCCCCCATCGCCTCCCATCGCCCCCCATCGCCCCCCATCGCCCGGCATCGCCCCCCCCATCGCCCCCCACTCGCCCCCCAGCGCCCCTCCACGCCCCCCATCGCCCCCCATCGCCCCCCTCGCCCCCCATCGCCCCCCATCGCCCCGCATCGCCCCCCACCGCCCCGCATCGCCCCCCATCCCCCCCATCGCACCCCATCGCCCCCGCACCGCCCCCCTACGGCCCCCCATCGCCCCACATCGCCCCTCCTCGCCCCCCATCGCCCCCGATCGCCCCCCATCGCCCCCCCTCGCCCCCCATCGCCCCCCCATCGCCCCCCCTCGCCCCAGAAGGTTCCGGAGCGCCCCCCCCTCGCCCCCCCTCACCTCCCATCGCCTCCCATCGCCCCGCATCGCCCCACCTCGCCCTCCCTCGCGCCCCATTGCCCGCCATCGCCCCCATTTGCCCCTCCATTGCCCCGCATCGCCGCGCATTGACCCCACCGCCCCCCTTCGCCCCCCGTCGCCCCTCCTCGCTCCCCATCGCCCCCCATCGCTCCCCAGCTCCCACCCTCACCCCCCTCGCCCACCATCGCCCGCCATCGCCACCGATCGCCCCACTTCGCCCCCGATCGCCCCCCATCGCCCGCCATCGCCCCCCATCGCCCCCAATCGCCCCCCATCGCCCCCCATCGCCCCCCAACGCCCGCCATCGCCCCCCATTGCCCCGATAGGCCCCCATCGCCCCCCATCGGCCCCCCTCGCCACCCCTCGCTCCCCATCGCCCCCCATTGCCCCCCCATTGTCCCCCATCACCTCCCATCGCCCCCCCTCGCCCCCAATCGCCCCCCATCGCCCCGGATCGCTACGGATCGCCCCCCCCTCGCCCCCCCTCACCCCCCATCGCCCCCCATCGCCCCCCATCGCCCCCCATCGCCCCCCATCGCCCCTAATCCACCCTTAGCGCCCCCCATTGCCCCGATAGCCCCCCATCGCCCCCCATCAGCCCCCATCGCCACCCCTCGCTCCCCATCGCCCCCCATTGCCCCCCCATTGTCCCCCATCAGCTCCCATTGCCCCCCATCGCCCCCAATCGCCCCCCCTCGCCCCGGATCGCTACGGATCGCCCCCCCCTCGCCCCCCCTCACCCCCCATCGCCCCCCATCGCCCCGCATCGCCCTCCCTCGCTCCCCATCGCCCCCCATCGCCCCCCATTGCCCCCCCATTGCCCTTCATCGCCCCGCATCGTCCCCCACCGTCCCCCTTCGCCCCCCCTCGCCCCTCCTTGCCCCCCCATCGCCCCCCATCGCCCCCCATCGCCCCCCCTCACCCCCCTCGCCCCCCCTCGCCCCCCATCGCCCCACCTCGCCCCCCATTCGCCCCCCATGTCTCCCCATCGCCCCCCATCGCCCCCCATTGCCCCCCATCGCCCCGCATCGCCCCGCATCGCCCCCCATCACACCCCGTTGCCCCCCATCGCACCCCACCGCCCCCCCTCGCCGCCCATCGCCCCCCATCGCCCCCCATCACCCCCCATCGCCCCCCCCTCGCCCCAACTCGCACCCCATCGCCCCCCAATCGCCCCCCATTGCCCCCGATCGCCCCCCATCGCCCCCCATCGCCCCCCATCGCCCCCCATCGCCCCCCCTCGCCCCCCCGTCGCCCCCCGTCGCCCCTCATCGCCCCCCATCCCCCCCAACCGCCCCCCATCGCCCCCCATCGCCCCCCATCGCCCCCGCTCGGCCCCCCTCGCTCCCCATCGCCCCCCATTGCCCCCCATCGCCTCCCATTGCCCCCCATCGCCCCCCATCGCTCTGCATCGCCCCCCATCGCCCCCCATCGGCCCCCATCGCTCCCCCTTGCCCCCCCCCCCCCTCCCCATCGCCCCCGATCGCCCCCGATCGCCCCGCATCGCCCCTCATCGCCCCCCCTCGCCCCCCCTCGCCCCCTTCGCCCCCCATCCACCCTTAGCAGCCCCCCTCGCTCCCCATCGCCCCCCATCGCCCCCCATTGCCCCCCATCGCCTCCCATTGCCCCCCATCGCCCCCCATCGCTCCCCATCGCCCCCCATCGCCCCCCATCGGCCCCCGTCGCTCCCCCTTGCCCCCCCCCCCTCCCCATCGCCCCCGATCGCCCCCGATCGCCCCGCATCGCCCCCCATCGCCCCCCCTCGCCCCCCCTCGCCCCCTTCGCCCCCCATCCACCCTTAGCAGCCCCCATCGCCCCCCATCGCCCCCAATAGCCCCCCATCGCCACCCATCGCCCCCCTCCGCGCCCCATCGCGCCCAATCGCCCCCCATTGCCCCCCCATTGCCCCCCATTGCCTCCCATAGCCCCCCATCGCTCCCCATCGCCCGCCATCGCCCCCCATCGCCCCCCATCAGCCCCAAGCGCTCCCCCTCACCCCCCATCGCCCCCCATCGCCCCCCATCGCCCCCCACCGCCCCTCCCTGCCCCCCCTTGCCCCCCCTCGCCCCCCCCAACCCCCATCGCCCCCCATCGCGCCCAATCACCGCCCCTCGCCCCCCAACGCCCCCCCTCGCCCCCCCTCGCCCCCGATCGCCGCCCATCGCCCCCCATCGCCCCCCATCGCCCCCCAAGCTCCCCCCCTCGCCCCCCCGGCCCCCCATCGCCCCCCACCGCCCCCAATCAGCCCCCATCGCCCCGCATTGCCCCCCCTCGCCCCCGATCGCCCCCCATCGCCACCCATCGCCCCCCATCGCCCCCCACCTCGCCCCCCCCCCCCTTGCCCCCCCCCTCACCCCCCCATTGCCCCCCATCGCCCCCCATCGCCCCCCATTTGCCCCCCATCGCCCCCCCCATGGCCCCCCATCGCCTTCCATCGCCCCCCATGGCCTCCCATCGCTCCCCATCGCCCCCCATCGCCCCCCATCGCCCCCCATCGCTCCTCATCGCCAGCCCCTCGCCCCCCATCGCCCCCCATCGCCCCCCATCGCCTCCCCTCGCCCCCCCGCGCCCCTCCCCGCCCCCCTTCGCCCCCCATCGCCCCCCATCGCCCGCGATCGCTCCCCATCGCCCCCCATCGCCCCCCATCGCCCCCCATCGCCCCTCATCGCTCCCCATCGCCACCCCCTCGCCCCCCATCAGCCCCCAACGCCCCTCCCCTCGCCCCCCATCACCCCCCATCGCCCCCCATAGCCCCCCATCGCCCCCGATCGCCCCCCCTCACCCCCCCTGGCCCCCCCTCGCCCCCGATCGCCGCCCATCGCCGCCCATCGTCCCCCATCGCCCCCCATCGCCCCCCCCCCCATCGCCCCCCATCTCGCCCCCCCCCTCGCCCCCCTAGCGCCCCCCCACGCCCCCCCTCGCAACCCCCCGCCCCCCCCATCGCCCCCCATCGCCCCCCATCGCCCCCCATCGCCCCCCATCGCCCCCCCTCGCACCCTCTCGCACCCCTGAAAGTGCTGCCCTGGGTCGTTGTGGGTGCCGGAGGGCTCGGGGCCGGCAAGACCAGTGGGGCAGGCACGCGAGGAGTCTCCCTGGATGTTGTTATTGGGGGTAGAACCGGACACTCGGACACCAACGGAGGCGAGAGCAGCAACAACTGAAGCAAGGTCCATGCTGATTGTGGTCCGGCAGAAAATCCCAGTCTATGAAGAAAATTGAGGGGAATTATTCTAAATACATCTGAGTGTCCAAAACTGTCTGAAAAGACTTAAATAATCCAATTATGTAAAAATGTTTGGCCGATCAGGCCCGCGAGCGCGCGTCAACGGCAAATGGCGATTCCAGCTAAAATAGCGGAACGCGGCGGATTTACGGGAAATGGACCGCGGAATCAAATCCGGCATATCAGAAATATATAGGAAATATCCTGTGACTGAGCTGCGAGGCGGCAATTCCGCCGAAGCAAAGAAAATGACCAAAATGTAGCCCATCTGGGCAGAATGTCTGAAAATCTGAGCAGATGGGGCTAGCCGCACTTACACTCCCCCTCCAAAAACACACTGGGGTGTGTCGCTACGTCAACGAAGAACGTAGTGCGGGTAAGTCCCAGAAAAACATAGAAATGTAGCCTTGATGAGGCGAAATCTGCTTGATCTGACCTGATTTGGGCTGAATTGGCACTGAATCAGGCTGGATGAACCTGAAATGAGACAGAATGAGAAGTGACGAACAGTCCTCCGTGCAGTAAAACATTAGGTCAAGGGCTAAAAAGCATGTAAACGTATCGAGAATCGATACCAAACCATGCATTGGTTGAGAATGAGGTAGATTATTGATGGATTGAGTGGGGGGATCAAGAAATGGAGTGACATCTCAGCGCTCTGGCACAGTTTCGCTGTCGCGGGCACGCTACGGTGTCCTCGCCGAACTCTACATCGTGTTCTCCCGCTTTTGTCGTTCTGAAAAGTACAGCATGTGGCTCAGAATTAGCGCATCTGGTGGATGATCACAAAATTGAGCAAGATTGAGAGTCAAATTGAGCAGAGATTACGGGGATGAGACAATCACAGTGAGGAAAAACAAATACAGATGTAGTCTGTAGACCCTAAGTGAACCACGGAAGGTAAAGATGTTTTTCTGTTCACTTAGATCTAAACAGATCTTCGAGGAATGATGGGAGATGACAAGGCAATCAACCTAAATTGTCCTACAATGAGTAAATTCCCTGAGATGGAGGTGAAATGCAGCGGAATGTCTACAACTGAAACTACTAACACTTTCGTTTAGACTAAAGTTAATATATATTGTCGTTCATTCAGCTCAATTGTGCTTTCCGGCACGTTGGTTCGCGAGCATCCAACAGATTCCATCAAAATGTGGATCATGTGATGATGCATCATGATGGGACATGATAGCCCTGGATCCTTGGCATGTAACGCGCCGAAGGTTCTCTGAAGGCGCTTTACTGACAGTATATAACTGAGAGACACCGAATTTACAGTGGCGGTGGTGTCAATCGACTTGGACAAGGCCAATCTTTCGATGAAGTCCCACAAGACACTTGGATTCACCATTCTCGACAGTTTCAGGTCGGATTGAGCTCACGTTGGCGTATGCCAAAAATACAACGAAGCTTACGGACTTCAGAGGTTGCTTTTAGAAGTCCCTAGAGCTCCTATCTGAAGGTTGTCTGAACAATTGACGTCTGGGTTTCGTACAACAGTGGCAGAATGATGGACAAACCTGAGAAATTCAAGGTAAATTTGAGGATCCTGGATCTGAATCTGGACTTTGGCGTCAGCATCACAGCAAATGAAGGTGAGATCTGAGTTCCTGGCGTCGCATCTGGTGCAGCCAGTACTACAGGGGGTGCCTGTAGGGGTGAATGTCACCGGCCGGTGTTTTGATTATGTACATTTGCTTCCATCTGCACGAGTAGCCAAATTCCAAAGATGCACAGACCAACAGAGACAAGATTACCCCGAATCTGCCTGAATTAAGCCTGAGTTTGGTTTTTTCTGAACACGGCAGCACACTCCGTCAGCGTATCTACGCCTTGTCTGCCGAACGGAGACCAAAGAAAAGTTGATTGACGTCAAATTATCAAACATTCGCAGTTCTCCACATCATGACATAAACAGAAAGAATGAACAGTGGATTGAGCAGAATGTGGTAGGATGGCTTCCTTAATTCGGCCAAGCACGAATACATGTGACCACCAACCTGTCTGGCCTGGCCCTCGTACGGCTTGGGCGCTGCAAATCAGCGGCCGAACTTGAAGCTTGGTCCTCATTTGGCTCCTGGGCTGGCCTGACCGCAGGAGGGGGGATCGACGGATCAGCCCTGGAATGTGGCTGCTGAGGGCCGTAAAAGGCTGGATCTCGATTCACCACAGGTCGTTTTCCGTCGCTCTCCACTTGTCTGTCTGGTTTCGACAAACAATATGTCAGGAGTACGCCAATTTCGGGGTGCTTCTTCAGGAAGTCGATGAACCCCTTGGTGTATCCATGGACAAAAGATTGGGCTGGTTCCCAGTTGTTGTGACTGGAATCAAAGCCCCTCCACTCACACAGAAATTCCCATTCGCCCTTGGCGTCACGTCTTGCTTCAACAATCCTCTTGAGTTCGTACTTTCCCCCTTCGATGACCCGATCAGACAAGTGTTTCGCAGTCCAAAAAAGGGGTTTAACTCGATCCTTGGGGGAGGGGATCTCTCTCTTGAGGCGATCGCCCGAAACATCAATTTCCCTGCTGACATCCACACGAATCCTCCACCTGTTCTCACCAAGACGCGCTGTAACAGCGAATGGCCCCTCCCACAAGGGAAGAAGCTTGTCATCTCCGTCCAGGGTGGTTTCGGATTTTCGAAGCCAAACTCGATCATCGACTTCAAAATTGTGGGGGTTTTTTCGACCTTGATTTTGAACCCAAAGCCAGTCAGCTTGATGCTTCTCGATTAATTTCGACACAGATTTATCTGCTCGTTGGACTTCGTCCAAAAACAGCGAAGCATCCTTACAGGGGCGAGGATTATTCAACGGCATGTTCCACCAACACTTCTTTCGTCCAAAGACAATTTCATTTCGAGAAAGGCCATGATACAAAGGCGTGTTGTGGTAACGGCGAAGCAATGCGAAGAGAACTTCCATCCAATGGAAATCCTTTTCACTCGCGAGCTCCTTACGAAGCATATTAATTATAGAGCGGCCGGCTCTTTCGCCAGGCAGCGCTCGATGCGAGTGGATTTCACATCGGAGGTGGTGGATTCCAAGGCGAGCACACAATTCTCTCCACCATTCGGAGGTGTACTCTTTGCCTGAATCCGTCACCACCTCGGATGGGACGTCCCAGCCTCCCATCCAGGTCTGCGCGCACCATTTGGCGGCAGCCTTGCCAGTCATCGACTCAATGTTGCAAGGCAACACTTGAATGTAGCCGGAATGACGGCACCGAATAAGGAGCACACCATTGACTTTTTTATTCGTCCAATGGCACTCTTCGTCATCGAGTTCACCGAGATAGAAGAAATCACTGGTGACTCTGTTAAAGAGGCGCTCCGGAATAGGATGAGGCCTCAGATGGCCGTGCTTCTTCGCGCTGGGGGGCGTCGAGACAGCACATTGGGCACATCCGGCGGCTACTTTCATGCAGTGAGTATATAGCCGTGAGCCAAACAACCTATGTTTAATCATCGACCACAGTCGACGGCCATGTGCGTGGGGGGACTCCCATTTGTGCCACCAGTTTAACACTCGGGGGGCTAGGGCGTCTGGCACACACAATTTACCCTCCATCCACAGCTTCCCCCCATCCAACGAGTACTCAGGAAAAATCCCATCCTTGTGAGCATCTTTGGATTTGAGATTTCCAAAGACCTCTTTAAACATGGGATCCTGCAGATAATCGGACGTCCAGTCACGGATGATCAGGGAATCTTTAGGCAGGGGTGGAGTTTTGGCCGGATCTCGTCGCTTAATGCCTTGGATCAACCGAAATCGACTTACTCGTCGGGTGTAGTCAAACCGATTCACACTCCCTGAGGAGGGATCGGTGACTTTTTCCACGACTTTCAGTGTTTTGGTGCAGATCTCATGGGCATGCGCCGGATCTGAGATGGCCGTGATGTCGTGACACGGCAATGCGTGCTGTTTAACAGCGCACTGCATGCATGCACGTCGAATGAGTTTCTTTTCTTCCTGATCCCATTCGATGATTACATGGCGGTCCTGCTCCGTACCATGGATGTTGGTACTTTGCAGCCCCTCTGAGGCGGGGTAAGCCCATCGGCTCAGAGCATCCGCTACCGTGTTATGTTTTCCAGGCAAATACGACACATGGAGGTCAAACAGACTGAGAAATTCCCGCCATCTGGCCCGTCGACCAGCTGGGCTCGCGACAGTATCAATGTGTTCGGTGGCCCAATACTCCAGAGATCGATGATCCGTCAGGACCTCGACTCGATTGGTGCCAACCCACGATTGGTACTTTTTTAAAGCACAGATTATGGCGTAGGTTTCCTGCTCACGCGGCGACCATTGCATTTGGCGTGGGGCTAGCTTCCGAGACCAAAATGCAAGAGGGTAGTGATCGCCGGTGGCTTCATCAACCTGTTCAAGGACAGCTCCGATCGCGTACCTAGAAGCGTCGGTTCTAATGTAGAAGGGTCGGTCAAATTGGGGCACATGCAACGTGGCGACTTCACAGAGGGCCGCCTTCAAGTGATGGAAGGCCTCCTCGCACTCGTCAGTCCACTTGACACGAACCTTTGAACCTGCCTTGCCCGCATCTCTCCCTACCTTCAATAATTCAGTGAGGGGGGCAGCAAATTTGGCATAATTCGGCACAAAAGTGTGGTAAAAATTGCAACAACCCAGGAATCCTCTCAACTCCGTGATCGTCTCAGGGCGCTTCCACTTCTGAATAGCGACGAGCTTCCCTGGACTGGGTCGTCGGGTGCCATTCTCAAGGAGAGAACCACAAAATTCGACTGATTTTAAAAATAATTTTCCCTTCTTTGGCCCACAAATCAGCTGATTAGCGTCAAGAATGTCCAAAACATGGTTCAGCTGCTTCTCATGTAGGGCCACCAGCTCGGCTTCGGTCAGTCCCTCCCCCTCCGTCGCGATGATTATGTCATCTATGTACACACTCACGAAGGCACGAAGCTCAGGATGGGTTGTGAACAGCACATCCTCCATCATTCTTTGAAAAAATGAGGGGGCGTTCTTCAGGCCCATGGGCATGACGGTCCACTGGACTGGGCCACATGGCGTGCACATACAGGTGAGAGGTCGGCTGTCCTTCCTCAACGGCATTTGGTGAAAACCGTGACGGAGATCCAGCACAGAAAACAAACGACCTCTTGCCCTCTTGGCGATTTCCTCCTCAATGAGGGGCAGGGGGTGTGAATCCGCCTTGGTTTCGGCGTTGAGATTGCGAAAATCAACAACCATTCGCCAACCATCAATGGTGTTTTGGTCTGCAGGCGGTGGCTTCGGGACTGTGAAGGGTGAACAGCACCATTCGCTGGTCATACAACCCTCAAGCCAACCAAATTCCCTGAGATTTCTCTCGATGATTTTTCTGAGGATCTCATGTTTATGTCCATGATTTTCATAAGGGCGCTGTTTTTTTGCCTTGTACCCTTCACGAAGCTCGATGAAGGCTTCACCGAACTGTCCACGGACAGGGGGATCTTTGATCAACTTTCCTGAAAGGGTTGTGTCCTTCCGTTCCCCAAAAATCTTTTCTCTTGACTTGGAACACAATTCAGTGTCCACCTGATCGCCAGGAATTACTGTCGAAAAAACTTTGGCGACTTCTTCGGCTTTGGCAGGAAGAATCTTCTTACGGATGTCCCTAAACAGGTCCGTATCAACTGCCTCTTGAAGATAGGTGGGTCGTGTGTCGAAATCCCAGAGATTCTCTTCGTGATCCAGCTCCTCGAAAGGATCCATGAAAGCTTCCACAGGGGGTTTTTCATAAAAAACTCTGAATTTGCGGCGTGATTGGAGATTTTTCCTCGCCCGTGCACTGAAGATTCTTTTCGATGTCGACCGTATTGGGGAAGAGGGAGCCGAGGCGGATCCATTGGACGTTGAATCACCTTGGGTATCTGACGGACAAAAATCAGAAAAAATAGATTCATCATCAGTACCACGCTCAACCTCAGATTCAGACCCAACACAGGAATCTGTACTAGAATCAGCAGAATTAGAGTCAGAAAGCTTTCCATCCACCAGGAATGCAAGCGAACTCCAGGACCGCTGTGGCAGGGGACCTGTGTCGTCCCTGGCATACAGCTTAATCTTCCTGGGAAGTTCGATGTAATCTACACAAATGTCTTGTAATTCCTGAAACCAAGGCTTGTCGTCCCACAAGGGCACAACTAATATTGCCTGGGTTTTATCTTGCTTGATTTTGTGGATGACCTGCTGGATTAAGTGAAACGGAGGATTAATCCACAACTTCCTGTCCCATTTATGGGTCCAAGCGTCGCTAAAGTGCTTGTCAAAGCGCTTGTTCATACGGTTAGCAAAGGCATCATACTGGGGCCAAAAGGAATGGTGTTCATGAAAGTATTCACAAATTGCATCGCGCCATTTGTCGACAACTCTGTAGGATGAAGAGTGCCAGCGCGAAGGGCGTCGTGGCTGGGAGTCCCTACGAAGACATTCTAACTCTTGGGAGTAATCGGCACTCCCATTCACCTCTGCAATGGTGACATCTTCACCAAATTTTGGTGTCACCTTTTGCTTCAAAAATTCTTCTGCACTTTTAAACCCTGCGTGCAAAAAACGAAATTCAGGACGCTCCAAGGGACCTGACTCCAGCAAAAAACAACGACGATGACCTACGGGCGCTACCCTGTTCTTGCGAAGCCAAGGATGGCCCAAATAAAGGTCATACTTTATGTCAGCACGATAGAAGTAGTCATCCTTAAGGACAACTTCTTCCACATTTTGCTCTTCCCAAAGGTCTTGAGCGACCAAATGAGTTGATATATAACAACCGCGTTGCCCACCTGCGAGAGAATGTCCAGAAACTCCCTCGAGGGTAACAGGATGAGGCGATTCAAACACGCAGTCGTCGGGTAAGAAGGAATCGGATTGGAGATTTACCTCCGATCCATTGTCACACAAACAAGTGGCGAGATGGAAATTTCCCTTGCAATCAGAGACCCACAGCTTTGTGACAAACTGACGAGCCCTGTGCTTGGACTGTACACCAACCTCGTCCACTACAACAGAAGGATCCGCTGCCGGATCCAGGGGAGAGGAGACAAGCGACCCTACATCAAGTAATGGTCGATCAGGAATTTGGGGATCATGCCTGAAATCGCCTGGGGAGGGGCGATTTTCGTGGCTCCCCTAGGCGTTCTGACCTCCAGCGGCTGCGTTAACATTGTGAACACAGCCTGATTCGTCGATCCACTCATCTTGGAACGGATCATCCGCTGGATTCAGGGCATTTTCGACATAATCTCGATCCGCATCTGACACCTGATCTGCACCTGACACCTGATCCACACGATGATTTCCCTTTCCACGTCCACGGCCACGGCCGCCGGATGATGGGCCACCACCGTCGCCACGCCCTCTGCCCTTACCAGAGAAAGGGGTTCCTGAAGGATTTCCCTTACCTTTACCCTGTGATCCTGGAGCATTTCCTTTATTTGTACCGGATTGAGGGGTTTGGCCTGGATTTCGATTTCCGCCTCCGGCGTTGCCATTGGGACTTGTCTGACCGTTTGGCTGCCCACCGGAACCGGATGGAGTCCGATTTCCTTTGCCTTGGGACCCGCCAGGGCCTCCGGTATTTTTGTTTCCACCGGAGGGGGTCGAATTACCCTTTCCCCCCTTGGCACCATGCACCTGTCTGTCATTCCTGGCTGAATTCTGCGAATTACTGACATTTTCACCAATCACC
Source organism: Eutreptiella sp. 'Long Island Sound 2002' (assembly GCA_964036045.1). Taxonomy (NCBI): domain Eukaryota; phylum Euglenozoa; class Euglenophyceae; order Eutreptiales; family Eutreptiaceae; genus Eutreptiella; species Eutreptiella sp. 'Long Island Sound 2002'. Next base: position 9,358 of record CAXIWF010000113.1, on the reverse strand, counting down.
TTGTGATCGTAAGCAGACCATCGGTGATTAGCAGTAGAATGCGTCCTAGCTCGGTTCGTAGAACCTAAAAGAAGACAGATGCTACAATGATCCTGAACATTCCGGGTGTCATTCACCTTTTTGTTGCCCTTTTGGGCCCCATTTTGGGTGTTTTGCTGGGTATTCTTGTTTCCCCCAAGACCCTCATGGAAATTTTGATTGGCGGCATCAGCGAGCCGCTCAACCTCTTCCCACAGTTCCTGCGGGGTGAACGAAAACACCCAGTTCCTGGCCTTCAGGCGATGGCCGTGGAAACTTACTCCCCTATTGAGGACTTGGACAAACAAGTCCCGATCCTCGTGTTCATTAAACTTGATTTTCCACGTGTTTTCAGTGAATTTCACCTTGGTAAACGACGTGGGGGAGCACTTTTGAAGTGCCTCCCTGACCGTAAACCTGTTGGCCGAGGCGTCGAAGCCATCGACTTCCGCCCACCAGGTCTTGACCTTTTCTTCGGACTGTTTATTCCGAAGGGTGGCGGCGGTTTCTGAGGGGATCTTGTCAAAAATCAAATTTTTCAGCTCGGCACTAGAAAATTTTTCGCCTGAATGTTCAGATTCTTCTACGAGATTCCAGAAGCGCTTTCTCTTGTCTTGCACTTCGTGCAAGATTAATCGCGAGAACGAAGGAAAATTCTTCAACATCTGGTGATAATGGTCCTCTGGCAGTCGGGATCCACGTACCTCCAACTGTTCCCACACCTCATCAAAGGTAAGGGGGGAACTTGAATCTTCACGATCACTCCAGGTCCTGAGCCAAGTGTTGGCCGGCGCTCCCTCAAGGCAGTCCAATAGGGCCATCAGGAACTGATCATCCTGGAGCTTTTGAGTCTTAACCCACAATTTAAATTCCCGTTGGAACTGAGGCCAACGTCTGGGGTTCCCATTATACTTTGGTTGCTTGGCAACCTGACGAAGTCGCAATGAAGTAGGATTTAGAAGTGAATCCAGCCCAACACCGGCCGTAATGGCAGACACCTTGGCGGCATCATTAGCCACACCAGCTCCGGCGAGGGTCTGGGCGAGCAACATCTGGGCTATTGCATTGGAATCAACAGCAGGAAGGGCAGTACGGGAGGCAGTTCGCTTGGCATTCTGAACCTCATTCCTAGCCTTCGCCGATCTACTCTGAGATCGAGAGATTGTAACCCTTTCCTTTAGCTTAGTCCTGCTGATCCTTGCGTCGGTGGTCTTAGAGTCCACCGAAGGAGCAATCGAAAAAATTTCTGTCGCCTCCTCCGACGGTTCTGTTGTTTGTTCCACCGATGATGCGCCCTCAGACCTCATGTGGGTCTTGAAAAGATCTTTAATTCCCAGCGTCTGAATGATGAGTTGCATTTGATCTTTGAGCAATTGGAGCTCAGTATCTCGCTGTAATCTGCAAGAGCAGTCGGCAGGACAGTACATACCGTGTCCTGAAGGGCCTGAGCAGGCTGTCGGACCGCTAATCTCAGTGGTTCGCAGCCAGGAGTCCACTTGGGGAGCTCCTTCAGTCCTAATTTCCAGGCTTGCCTGCCTAGCTGCCTCTAAAATTCCTTCCTCAACCGCGGCGGCTAGATCGTCGCGGATGGAAACAGAGGGATGAGGGGCGGAGGGCCCGGCAACAGGTGCCTTGGTCTTCTCCTTCGGGAAGGGGCTTGCCTCCCAGATCTGCAAAAAAATGGCAAAAGATTCATCTTCTTGAGAACACCACCACATCCTGGTTTTAATTTCTTCTTGAAGGAGGAAGAAATATTCGAATAAAAAATCAGAGGCGATTCTTTCTTGTCCTATCAGCTTAGACGTGGCTAATAGACACAGGGCCTCAAGACTCTGAAGGTTACGGGACACTTCTGAAGACAAATGGTTGTCCCATTGTGCCCAAGAGTCTGGTCGATTATAGGTAGGTACCTCACCTGGACCACCCATCTCAATGTCGTCAATGTCGGCGTCGATGGTCTCAAAATGTGGACATTGGTAAGGAGTATTAGTACCTGCCAGGTCCGTAAGCTCCACCGGAGCGTTACCATTAGCGTAGGCTGGGAGATTCCAGCTGCTTGATGGCCAATTTCCAACGGGATCTTGATGGTAATCTGGGCCTCCACAGCTGCTGATTTGTACCCTTCTTGGGCAATTTGGGCTTGCGCAAGGCATTCCTCTCAAGGCCTCGTTCGCACAGCACCACGGCAGCGTAATCGTTACGTCTCCGGAGGTGGCGGAGTCTACGGGGCCGTACTGAGGGGCTAGCTGTGGTTGGGACACCAAAGGAACAACATTCAGGTAGCCTCCGCTACCATGAAAGTGCTGCCCTGGGTCGTTGTGGGTGCCGGAGGGCTCGGGGCCGGCAAGACCAGTGGGGCAGGCACGCGAGGAGTCTCCCTGGATGTTGTTATTGGGGGTAGAACCGGACACTCGGACACCAACGGAGGCGAGAGCAGCAACAACTGAAGCAAGGTCCATGCTGATTGTGGTCCGGCAGAAAATCCCAGTCTATGAAGAAAATTGAGGGGAATTATTCTAAATACATCTGAGTGTCCAAAACTGTCTGAAAAGACTTAAATAATCCAATTATGTAAAAACGTTTGGCCGATCAGGCCCGCGAGCGCGCGTCAACGGCAAATGGCGATTCCAGCTAAAATAGCGGAACGCGGCGGATTTACGGGAAATGGACCGCGGAATCAAATCCGGCATATCAGAAATATATAGGAAATATCCTGTGACTGAGCTGCGAGGCGGCAATTCCGCCGAAGCAAAGAAAATGACCAAAATGTAGCCAATCTGGGCAGAATGTCTGAAAATCTGAGCAGATGGGGCTAGCCGAACTTACAACCCCCTCGCCGCCGATCGCCCCCCATCGCCCCCCCTCGCCCCCAATCACCCCCCATCGCCCCCCACGGCCCCCCATCGCCCCCTATTGCCCCCCCCCCCCCCATCGCCCCCCCAGGGCCTCCCACGCCCCCCCTCGCCCCCCTGATCGCCCCTCAACTCGCCCCCCCCCTCGCCCCCCCTATCGCCCCACCCTCAGCCCCCCCCGCCCCCAATCGCCCCCAATCACCCCCCCATCGCCCCCCATCGCACCCCCTCGCCCACCATCGCCCCCCATCGCCCCCCCTCGCCCCCCCTTGCCCCCCATCGCCCCCCCAGCGCCCCCCATCGCCCCCCACCGCCCCCCATCGCCCCCCATCCCCCCCCCCCATCGCCCCCCACCTTGCCCCCCCCCTCGCCCCCCAGCGCCCCCCCATGCCCCCCCATCGCCCCCCATCGCCTCCCCTCGCCCCCCTCGCCCCCCTCGCTCCCCATCGCCCCCCATCGCCCCCCATTGCCCCCCATCGCCTCCCATCGCCCCCCATCACCCCCCATCGCTCCTGGTCGCCCCCCATCGGCCCCCATCGCTCCCCCTCGCCCCTCCTCCCCTCCCCATCGCCCCCGATCGCTCCCGCTAGGCCCCCATCGCCCCCCATCGCCCCCCCTCCGCCCCCCCTCGCGCCCCATCGCCCCCAATTGCCCCCTATTGCCCCCCATCGCCCCCCATCGCCCCCCTCCCCCCCCATCGCCCCCCATCGCCCCCCATCGCCCCCCATCGCCCCTCCTCGCCCCCCCTCGCCCCCCCTCGCCCCCAACACCCCCCATCGCCCCCCATCGCCCCCAATCACCCCCCATCGCCCCACCTCGCCCCCCCTCGTCCCCGATCGCCCCCCATCGCCCCCCATCGCCCCCCCCCCCCCCTCGCCCCCCCCCTCGCCCCGTCCTCGCCCCCCCGCCCGCCTGCCATCGCCCCCAATCACCCCTCATCGCCCCCCATCGCCCCCCATCGCCCCCCATTGCCCCCCATCGCCCCCCCCATCGCCCCCCCCATCGCCCCCCACCTCGCCCCCCCCCCTCGCCCCCCCATTGCCCCCCATCGTCCCCCATCGCCCCCCATCGCCCCCCATTGCCCCCCCATTGCCCCCCCATTGCCCCCCCTCGCCCCCCATCGCCTCCCATCGGCCCCCAACGCTCCCCCTCCCCCCCCATCGCCCCCCATCGCCTCCCATAGCCCGCCATCGCCCCCCCTCGCCCCCCTCGCTCCCCCCGCCCCCCATCCCCCCCCATCGCCCCTAATCACCCCCCATCGCCCCCCATCGCCCCACCTCGCCCCTTCTCGCCCCCGATCGCCGCCCATCGCCCCCCATTGCCCCCCATCGCCCCCCAAGCTCCCCCCCTCGCCCCCCCCGCCCCCCATCGCCCCCAATCAGCCCCCATCGCCCCGCATTGCCCCCCCTCGCCCCCTCTCGCCCCCGATCGCCCCCTATCGCCACCCATCGCCCCCCATCGCCCCCCACCTCGCCCCCCCCCCCTTGCCCCCCCCCCTCACCCGCCCCTTGCCCCCCATCGCCCCCCATCGCCCCCCATTAGCCCCCCATCGCCCCCCCCATGGCCCCCCATCGCCTTCCATCGCCCCCCATGGCCTCCCATCGCTCCCCATCGCCCCCCATCGCCCCCAGTCGCCCCCCATCGCCCCCCATCGCTCCTCATCGCCAGCCCCTCGCCCCCCATCACCCCCCATTGCCCCCCATCGCCCCCCATCGCCCCCCATCGCCTCCCCTCGCCCCCCCGCGCCCCTCCCCGCCCCCCATCGCCCCCCATCGCCCCCCATCGCCTGCGATCGCTCCCCATCGCCCCCCATCGCCCCCCATCGCCCCTCATCGCTCCCCATCGCCACCCCCTCGCCCCCCATCAGCCCCCACCGCCCCTCCCCTCGCCCCCCATCACCCCCCATCGCCCCCCATAGCCCCCCATCGCCCCCGATCGCCCCCCCTCACCCCCCCTGGCCCCCCATCGCCGCCCATCGCCGCCCATCGTCCCCCATCGCCCCCCATCGCCCCTGCCCCCCATCGCCCCCCATCTCGCCCCCCCCCTCGCCCCCCCAGCGCCCCCCCACGCCCCCACTCGCCCCTCCTCGCCCCCCCCCACGCCCCCCCTCGCACCCCCCCGCCCCCCCCATCGCCCCCCATCGCCCCCCATCGCCCCCCATCGCCCCCCTCGCACCCTCTCGCACCCCCTCGCCGCCGATCGCCCCCCATCGCCCCCCCTCGCCCCCAATCACCCCCCATCGCCCCCCACGGCCCCCCATCGCCCCCTATTGCCCCCCCCCCCCCCCCCATCGCCCCCCCAGCGCCCCCCCACGCCCCCCCTCGCCCCCAATCGCCCCCCTGATCGCCCCTCAACTCGCCCCCCCCTCGCCCCCCCTCTCGCCCCACCCTCAGCCCCCCCCGCCCCCAATCGCCCCCAATCACCCCCCATCGCCCCCCATCGCACCCCCTCGCCCACCATCGCCCCCCATCGCCCCCCCTCGCCCCCCCTTGCCCCCCATCGCCCCCAGCGCCCCCCATCGCCCCCCACCGCCCCCCACCGCCCCCCATCGCCCCCCATCCCCCCCCCCCATCGCCCCCCACCTTGCCCCCCCCCTCGCCCCCCAGCGCCCCCCCATGCCCCCCCATCGCCCCCCATCGCCCCCCCTCGCCCCCCTCGCCCCCCTCGCTCCCCCTCGCCCCCCATCGCCCCTTATTGCCCCCCATCGCCTCCCATCGCCCCCCATCACCCCCCATCGCTCCTGGTCGCCCCCCATCGCCCCCCATCGGCCCCCATCGCTCCCCCTCGCCCCTCCTCCCCTCCCCATCGCCCCCGATCGCCCCCGCTAGGCCCCCATCGCCCCCCCCCGCCCCCCCTCGCGCCCCATCGCCCCCAATTGCCCCCCATCGCCGCCCATCGCCCCCCATCGCCCCCCTCCCCCCCCATCGCCCCCCATCGCCCCCCATCGCCCCTCCTCGCCCCCCCTCGCCCCCCACACCCCCCATCGCCCCCCATCGCCCCCAATCACCCCCCATCGCCCCACCTGGCCCCCCCTCGTCCCCGATCGCCCCCCATCGCCCCCCATCGCCCCCCATCGCCCCCCCCCTCGCCTCGCAACTCGCCCCCCCCCCTCGCCCCCCCCTCGCCCCCTCCTTGCCCCCCCGCCCGCCCCCCATCGCCCCCAATCACCCCCCATCACCCCCCATCGCCCTGCCTCGCCCCCCATCGCCCCCCATTGCCCCCCATCGCCCCCCCCATCGCCCCCCACCTTGCCCCCCCGCTCGCCCCCCCATTGCCCCCCATCGTCCCCCATCGGCCCCCATCGCCCCCCATTGCCCCCCATTGCCCCCCCATTGCCCCCCATCGCCCCTCCTCGCCCCCCATCGCCCCCCATCGGCCCCCAACGCTCCCCCTCCCCCCCCATCGCCCCCCATCGCCTCCCATAGCCCGTTATCGCCCCCCCTCGCCCCCCTCGCTCCCCCCGCCCCCCATCCCCCCCCATCGCCCCTAATCACCCCCCATCGGCCCCCATCGCCCCCCATCGCCCCCCCTCGCCCCCCTCGCCCCCGATCGCCCCCCCTCGCCCCCATCGCCCCCCATCGCCCCCCCCATCGCCCCCCACCTCGCCCCCCCCTCGCCCCCCCCCTCGCCCCCCCATCGCCCCCCATCGCCCCCAATCAGCCCCCATCGCCCCCCCTCGCCCCAGATGGCCCCCCATCGCCCCCCGTCGCCCCCCATCGCCCCCCCAATCGCCGCCCACCTCGCCCCCCCCCTCGCCCCCCTTTGCCCCCCATCGCCCCCCATCGCCCCCTATCGCCCCCCATTGCCACCCATTGCCCCCCCATTGCCCCCCATTGCCCCCCATCGCCACCCAGTGCCCCCCATTGCCCCCCATTGCCCCCCATCGCCACCCAGTGCCCCCCATTGCCCCCCATTGCCCGCCAATTGCCCCCCATTGCCCCCCATCGCCCCCCATCGCCCCCCATCACCCCCGATAGCCCCCCATCGCGCCCCATCGCCCCCCCTCGCCCTCCCTCGCTCCCCATTGCCCCCCATTGCCCCCCATTGCCCCCCCATCGCCCCCCCATCGCCCCCCCTCGCCCCCCCTCGCCCGCCATCGCCCCCCATCGCCCCCCATCGCCCCCCATCGCCTCCGATAGCCCCCCATCGCCCCCCATCGCCCTTCATTGCCCCCCATCGCCCCCTATCGCCCCCCATTGCCTCCCCTCGCCCCCCATCGCCCCCCATCGCCCCCCCATCGCCCCCCCTCGCCCCGCATCGCCGCCCACCGCCCCCCATCGCCCCCCATCCCCCATTGCCCCGCCTCGCCCCCCAACGCCCCCCATTGCCCCCCATCGCCTCCCATCGCCCCTCCTCGCCCCTCATCGCCCCCCATCGCCCCCCATCGCCCCCCATCGCCCCCCTTTGCCCCCCATCGCCCCCCCATCGCCCCCCATCGCCCCGGATCGCTCCGGATCGCCCCCCCCTCGCCCCCCCTCGCCTCCCCTCCCTCCCCATCGCCCCCCCCTCGCCCCCATCGCCCCCCCTCGCCACCCATCGCCCCCCATCGCCCCCCATCGCCCCCCCTCGCCCCCCCCTTGCCCCCCCTCGCTCCACATCGCCCCCCCTCGCCCTCCCTCGCCCCCCATTGCCCCCCCATTGCCCCCCATCGCCCCCCAACCCCCCCCACCTCCCCCCATCGCCCCCCATCGCCCCCCATCCCCCCCCCTCGCCCCCCCCCGCCCCACGTCGCACCCCATCGCCCACCATCGCCCCCCATCGCCCCTCATCACCCCCCATCACCCCCCATCGCCCCCCATGGCCCCTCCTCGCCCCCCCTCGCCCCCCTTCGCCGCCCCCGCCCCCCATCGCCACCCGTCGCCCCCAATCACCCCCCATCGCCCCCCATCGCCCCACCTCGCCCCCCCTCGCCCCCCATCGCCCCCCATCGCCCTCAATCGCCCCCATCATCGCCTCCCACCTCACCCCCCCCCTTGCCCCCCCCTAGCCCCCCATCGCCCCCAATTGCCCTTAATCACCCCCCATCGCCCCCCCTCGCCCCCCCTCGCCCCAGATCGCCCCCATCGCCCCCCGTCGCCCCCCATCGCCCCCCCAATCGCCCCCCACCTCGCCCCCCCCCTCGCCCCCCCATTGCCCCCCATCGCCCCCCATCGCCCCCTATCGCCCCCCATTGCCCCCCATTGCCCCCCCATTGCCCCCCATTGCCCCCCATCGCCCCCCATCGCCCCCCATCATCCCCGATAGCCCCCCATCGCCCCGCATCGCCCCCCCTCGCCCTCCCTCGCTCCCCATTGCCCCCCATTGCCCCCCTTTGCCCCCCCATCGCTGCCCCATCGCCCCCCCTCGCCCGCCATCGCCCCCCATCGCCCCCCTTTATTGCCCCCCATCGCCCCTCATCGCCCCCCCATTGCCCCCCATCGCCTCCCATCGCCCCCCATGGCCCCCCATCGCTCCCCATCGCCCCCCATCGCCCCCCATAGCCCCCAATCGCCCGCCATCGCCCCCCCTCGCCCCCCCTCGCCCCCCCTCGCCCCCCATCGCCCCGCATCGCCCCCCATCGCACCCCCCCACATCGCCCCCCCTCGCCCCCCATTGCCCCCCCTCGCCACCAATCGCCCCCCATCGCCCCCCATCGCCCCCCATCGCACCGCCTCGCCACCCCTCGCACCCTCCCGCACCCCGTCGCCCCCCATCGCCCCCCATTGCCCCCCATCAGCCCGCATCGCCCCTCCTCGCCCCTCATCGCCCCCCATCGCCCCCCATCGCCCCCCATCGCTCCCCCTTGCCCCCCATCGCCCCCCATCGCCCCCCATCGCCCTCAATCGCCCCCCTCATCGCCTCCCACCTCACCCCCCCCCTTGCCCCCCCCTAGCCCCCCATCGCCCCCAATTGCCCCCAATCACCCCCCATCGCCCCCCCTCGCCCCCCCTCGCCCCAGATCGCCCCCCATCGCCCCCCGTCGCCCCCCATCGCCCCCCCAATCGCCCCCCACCTCGCCCCCCCCCTCGCCCCCCCATTGCCCCCCATCGCCCCCCATCGCCCCCTATCGCCCCCCATTGCGCCCCATTGCCCCCCCATTGCCCCCCATTGCCCCCCATCGCCCCGGATCGCTCCGGATCGCCCCCCCCTCGCCCCCCCTCGCCTCCCCTCCCTCCCCATCGCCCCCATCTCGCCCCCATCGCCCCCCCTCGCCACCCATCGCCCCCCATCGCCCCCCATCGCCCTCCCTCGGCCCCCCCTTGCCCCCCCTCGCTCCACATCGCCCCCCCTCGCCCTCCCTCGCCCCCCATCCGCCCCCATTGCCCCCCCATTGCCCCCCATCGCCCCCCACCTCCCCCCATCGCCCCCCATCGCCCCCCATCCCCCCCCCTCGCCCCCCTCGCCCCACGTCGCACCCCATCGCCCACCATCGCCCCCCATCGCCCCTCATCACCCCCCATCACCCCCCATCGCCCCCCATGGCCCCTCCTCGCCCCCCCTCGCCCCCC
>CAXIWF010000112.1:0-19287 GCA_964036045.1 Eutreptiella sp. 'Long Island Sound 2002' | reverse complement strand
GCCGACGATATGCAGCACATATTCGCTGAAGAGGCACCAGTATGCCCAAGGAAGTCGGAGCGACCACTATCCTCATTGCCTTGGCCGTCATTAAAAGCTAAGCCAAACAGTAACAGAGATTTAACTGCCACCGGAAATAGCAGGGCGTTTGACATATTCCCTGATAGCATAGATTCCGTGTTACTGCGACAAAGTGTCGTGTTTGATGGTACGAGCTTTGTAATGCAGGATACGGGAGAGGTGGTTGACCCAGCAGGTATCATGGCCGCCACCAATATTGGTGCTGAACCCAGTCGACCTGCCTCTGCAGGATCCCATGGCAGGGGCAGCCACCACCAAGTGGAGCATCCCAAAGCATCAAATGGAAGAGTGGTGCTCCCTGCCCTCGGACGATCAACTCATCCTTCCGAGACAGAAAACGCAGACAGTGCAGGTGGTTCCCCACATCTACCAACACAGCCCCGAACTCATTCTCAGTCTCATCTGCAGACACCCCGCTCTCTATACGGGACAGAGCCTCTGCCGTCAGTCAATGGTCCTCCTCTCGCAGCATCGGTGGAACGCGTGTTCGGTGGGTTCATTCCAGCTGGCGGCGAGGAGGAAGCACCGGTGGGTCAAGGCAAAGGGGCAGTTGCAGGTGCAGGTGCAGCGCATGTCTCGGAAACACAATATCGCGACAGGGCAGCTGCCACCCATATCACGACTTCCGGCTCTGGTTCACCTGAGGTTGATATGCATCAAGTGTATCGTCCGGACTTCCTACAACACAGTGAACACAGCGCCTTATTCAACGCATCTGGAGCATTTGGCATCTCCAACCCGATGAAGCATGGGCGCCCTGTCTCTGCTCTCGACCAGCAACTTACTGCAGCAGGTGTGCAGATGGTTGCAGATTCTGCAGACAGCTTTGATGGGCAAGCCGCAGGTGCTGAAGAATCAACAGGCCCGGTGCGTTACAACCCCAGCGGGCGACGACCAGTAACTGCGGGTAACACCGCCGTCATGAAGCGACCATCCGCCCAAAGTAGATTATCTGAGCGAACACGGCAGCGCCTACACCGCAGCTATGGGTCTATGAGTGGATCGGCTCTGTCACCAGACTTGCATTATGCTGATGGGCCCGGGCCGGGGGGCGAGTCCCGTAAGGCGCGCATGGAGAACGACCGTGCCAGCATGACCCAGCGATTCTCTCTGCAGATGATGCAGCTGGCGGAGAGCTCCGTGGCGTTGCCTGCTCCCGAGGCAGGGTTCAATGACTCGTTTGGAGGCGGGCAAGCCATTGCTGCTGCCGCTCCCACCGCCGGAGCCCCAGGCCCTTCCTCTGCCTGGCCGGGTGGGGGAAGAAGAGGGGGAGGGGGAGGGGGAGAAAGAGCAGTACCCAATCGACAGCAGCAGCAGCGTCTAAGCTCTGAGCGAGGATCGACAGCCTTTGTGTCTGGGGGTACGCCAGGTGACTATCCTCAAGTCCCAATGGGCGCGAGCGCGCTACGTGGTGGACAGTCTGCGGAAGCGGCGGATGGGGCCGCGTATGGCTATAATGGTGGCAACAGGCGTGGCAGCGTCCGAGGGATGGCGAAGGCCCCCGGAATGATCGAAAGCAGCACCCTACAGCCGGATGGCAGCAGGTACTTGGTCCGCCCACACTCCGGCTCTGCTGCTGAATTTGACGGCAGAACGGGCAGCGTGGGTCCTGGTGGTGGTGCATCAGCTGCAGGGGCTGGGGCTGGGATAAGTGCAGGTGCAGGTACAACTGCTCCCCCTGGCCCCGGCCCAGGTGCCAATCTAGTTCGCGAGAAGAGAGGAGGGCGCCAGTCCTCCAAGTACCCCATGTACACCAAGTAGCTACCATCCTATCATAGATGTTCCAATGGTATGGAATAGTAACGAATGATCTTGTCGTTTAATGTGCATAATTATTACCCCGGGTATTACTTTGGAATAATATTTTCTATTTTCTGTTCTGTCCTGTGACGGCAGCACATGGTCGTGGTTATCGATGCCATCCGTTATAGTCTGCTATTATAGACTTTACCACGGTGGTTACGCCAAGAACCATAAAATATCTTATTACACGTTAACGTTCACGCAACAGCCTTATCTAAAACTTTTATGCATTCGAATTGTTATTACACCATCGAGTTATGATGCGGAAAGAAATATGATAAATTTAAAGAGATGATCATATCATCATCTCGGATAGCTGTAAATTTATCATATTTTTTACCGCATCGTAACTCGATGGTGTAATAACAATTCGAATGCATAAAAGTTTTAAAATATCACTGCCCAAATTGTTATTACACCATAATTATGATATATAATTATGGTGTAATAACAATTTGGGCAGTGATATTTTAAAACTTTTATGATTGATATATGATAATATTCGAATGCATAAAAGTTTTAAAATATCACTGCCCGAATTGTTATTACACCATAATTATGATATAATTATGGTGTAATATGATATACTTCGGCCGGCAGCTGCTGTTATTATGATGCGTGGGATGGGAGCAGCCGACCGTTAGCAGCGCACGCGCCGACTTGACATTTTGAGTGTGAATGATAAATTTAATAGATTAATCGTTCATTAAGATATCACTGCCCAGCGGCATCCGCCTTATGATAAGTTACTGGGATATATAAGGCGGATGCCGCATGATATATAATTGAATTATATATGCCGCTGCAATTATTGAATTATATATCATGCGGCATCCGCCTTATATATCATAACAAGGCGGATGCCATTATATATCATAATTATGATATATAATGGCATCCGCCTTATGACATATAAGGCGGATGCCGCATGATATATAATTCAATTATATATCCCAGCAGCCGCTGCTAAGGCGGATGCCATTATAACTTATATCATAATGGCATCCGCCTTAGCAGCGGCTGCTGGGCAGTGATATCTTAATGAACGATTAATCTATTAAATTTATCATTCACACTCAAAATGTCAAGTCGGCGCGTGCGCCGCTAACGGTCAGCTGCTCCCATCCCACGCATCATAATAACAGCAGCTGCCGGCCGTTCGGATGAACGTCATTCGAATATTGAAATGATACTCGTAGATTTATCGTTGTTCACGAGTAACAATTAATATAGCTATAATCCCAGCAACCAAGATAAGCGGCTATATCTTAATGTTTCAACAGAAGCCATTTCTATGCTTGCTATGGGCGAACTTGAAAAGCACCTTTTGTATCATGGTTGTATGTAGACCCTCGTTCGTTACGGGCTCATTTATCATTACTACTCCTTTGAAACGGTAAAAGTTTACAAGTTTAGAGCCCAGCGGGAGAAATATGTATTTCTTTTCAATGACAACTTCGCCATTGAAAACTTTAATTCAAGCCTTAGTTACGTTCGCTGTCATTGAAAGCATACGTTTCAGAGAAGCGCATGCCACAACATCCCGAAAAGAGGGAGATAGTGGCTCAGGGGAAGCTTTATTGCCCCCCCACTTTGCATTGAAACCTATCCATCAAAGCTCTGGTAAGCCAAAAAGCAGATTGAACTTAATGATACCCCAACCCTAACCGTTAAAGTTTCGAACATCGACAATAAAAAATAATCATATCTTACTCATGTGCATTTCTATACGTCTATTACTGGCTTGTCTTTTAGAAAATTATCAACTAATAGAATACAACCTTTCGTTGAAGAAAAGCAGTAAAATAGAAGCGCCTTCTCACAGTTCAATGGAGAACGATAGAATATCATCCACATCTCCCTTGCGCCCCCGTAGACTGGCAGCTGCTGACCCCGGCGATTGGATCCAGATTGGGGGCACCATTCTCGCCGAATCTGCACAAGACGAGCTGGGCACTTCCATAGCCCTTAGTAGCGATGGCCGCATAGTTGCAGTTGGAGCTATCAAGACTGATGATAATGGAAACGATAGTGGTAAAGCACAAGTATTTGAGTTTGACGGTGCTGACTGGATTCAAAAAGGTGGCGATTTGATTGGCGAAGCTGGCAGTGATAACTTTGGCTATTCTGTGACACTAAGTAGTGATGGAAATACAGTCGCTGTTGGTGCAATTGGTAACGATGGTAATGGGTCTGGAAGCGGGCATGTGCGTGTGTTCGACTTTACCGGGAGCGCATGGGTGCAACGTGGTCCAGATATAGATGGCGAAGCTTCACTTGACAGATCAGGTATATCCATCTCAATAAGTGGAGATGGTAACATTATTGCGATAGGTGCTGATCGGAACAATAATGCAGCTGACGTGTCCAACACAGGCCATGTACGTGTGTGGGTGTGGAGCGGAACTGTGTGGGTACAGATGGGTCAGGATCTCGAGGGCGTTTTAGCTAATGACAACGCAGGTGCTGCTGTCTCATTAAGCACTGATGGACAAACGGTGGCAGTTGGCATAAGAGGCAGAGATGTCACCGCGTCTGGAGCAGGGCAGGTGCAGATATTCGACTGGAGTGGCACCGCCTGGCTGCAACGTGGTGGTGACATTAATGGCGAGGCTGGTGCAGATGCTTCAGGTGCGGCCGTGTCGCTCAGTGGAGATGGTAACTCAGTAGCCATTGGTGCTTTTCTTAATGATGGTGAGTATGGATTGAGTCGTGGGCACGTGCGCGTCTATGTGTGGACTGGTACCACATGGATTCAGAGGGGTGTTGATATTGACGGTGACTCAGTGGGAGACCAGCTAGGAATTTCCGTTGCAATCAATGGTGATGGTACCATTTTTGCCGTTGGAGCTATTCGTGATGACGATGGCGGCAGCAATGCTGGTAGGGTAAAGATATTCTGCTGGAATGGATCATTGTGGGAGCTTAAGGGCCCCATTGTCAACGGAGAGGCTGCCGATGACAACTTTGGAAATGCTGTAGCAATCAGTGCTGATGGCGAGACATTTGCTGCGGGAGCTTACTTGAATGATGATGGCACGTATAACGGTGGGAACGCAAGAGTATTCACATTTGGACCCTATCCAACTTCACAACCTTCTGGGCAACCCTCTGGAGTGCCTTCTGCCCAGCCTACATCACCCTCTGGCCAACCAACCGGGCAGCCAAGTTCGGTACCATCGTCTAGTCCAACTGCACAGCCCTTTGCTCATCCATCATCACAACCATCCATTCAACCGTCCTCATTCCCTTCAGGGCAGCCTTCTAGCCAACCCTCCTCTACTCCTAGCATACTTCCTTCGGCACAACCCTCTGCGCAACCCAATTCACTTCCCAGCTCTATGCCATCCACCCAACCTTCCTCATATCCCAGCACAAGTCCAACCACGCAGCCATCTCAGCAGCCGTTTGCGATACCAACGTCACTTCCTTCTAACCAACCTAGCTCAATTCCTTCAGCTCAGCCAACCATACAACCCTCGTCTCAGCCCTCATCTGCCCCCACTTCAGTGCCTTCCGCACAGCCGTGGAGCAGTCCCAGCACTGTCCCTTCTTCACAGCCTTCCGGACAGCCAAGCAGTGCGCCAACGCTCACCCCCACCACCCAGCCATCATCATCACCATCCACATCCCCCACTTTGCAGCCATCGCAACAGCCTCAAGCGGTTCCGACTTCAACTCCTACAGGACAGCCTTCAATGGTGCCAACCAGCCAGCCCAGTGGACAGCCTTCCAACCAACCCACCAACGCACCTTCCTCTTTGCCATCGAATCAGCCATCCACTATACCTAGCGCGTTGCCGTCTGGTCAACCTTCTGTTCAACCGAGCTCACTGCCGTCTGTGAGACCATCCAGCCAGCCTTCCCTTAGCCCAAACAGTGCACCATCGGGACAGCCTTCAGGACAGCCGTCGAGCATGCCCAGCGTCAGCCCTTCTTCCCAGCCGTCTTGCTTGCCTAGTTCACAACCTTCTTCGCAACCTTCCCGACAACCTGTGTCTTTCCCCACCTCGATGCCATCAGCACAACCATCTTTACAACCAAGTATGCGCCCCTCTTCGCAACCTTCTTTGCAACCTTCGCAACAGCCGGTAGCCGAGCCCACTGCAATTCCAACCTCGCAACCATCTACCTTGCCTAGTGCAGTACCATCTTTGCAACCATCGGGACAACCTAGCGTCATTCCAACTTCGATGCCTTCTGGACAGCCGTCAGCCACTCCAAGTGCCGCGCCTTCTGTGCAGCCATCGATCCAGCCCAGCTGTGCTCCAAGTGCACAGCCATCCATGCAGCCGTCGAGCATGCCCAGTACGGTTCCGACAGTGCAGCCGTCTGATCAGCCTTCTGCGATCCCTTCTTCCCGACCGTCAACGCAGCCGTCATCATTGCCGAGTTCGATTCCCTCTTCTCAGCCTTCTGATCAGCCGAGTACAGCACCGAGCGTCATTCCGACTTCTCAGCCATCCTCCAGACCAAGTGCAGTGCCATCAATGCAGCCCTCAGGTCAGCCCACAAACGTGCCAACATGCGCACCGAGTTCACAACCATCGGGACGACCCAGTGTGGTTCCTTCAACACAGCCCTCTGTCCAGCCTAGTTCTTCACCGAGTACGAGCCCCACAGCACAGCCAAGCACCTCTCCCACTTCGTTACCATCTCGCCAACCATCTACCCAGCCGAGTGCACTCCCTTCTTGCCAACCTTCTCAGCAACCGTATGCTGCTCCAAGCTCAGTTCCCTCGTCTCAGCCATCTAGCTTACCAAGTATGGTTCCATCATCACAACCATCCACTCAACCAATTTCAATTCCAACATCTGCTCCTTCCAGTCAGCCCACCTCATGTCCTAGTTCTTTACCTACGACTCAGCCTTCATCGCAACCTGCCACTGCACCCAGTACGGCCCCCTCTTGTCAACCTACTTCAGGTCCGAGCTTTCAACCCTCTTCGCAACCTTCGCAACAGCCGGCATCCTTACCCACCTGTGTTCCAAGTGCGCAGCCCTCAATGCAGCCATCCAGTGTGCCGAGTACGGTTCCGACTGCACAACCCTCCCAACAGCCCTCTAGATCTCCCTCGAAACAACCCACCACTCAGCCATCGGCTTTGCCTTCAGCGGTTCCTTCCGCCCAGCCATCAGTACAGCCCTCATCTACCCCATCCGCTTCTCCCACCGCACAGCCTTCTGCAGTCCCCTCAGGTCCACCTACCACTCAACCAACTTCTCAGCCAAGCCGTGTTCCATCCACAAAGCCAACTTCCCAACCATCTACACAGCCCAGTGCTTCTCCGACGGGCCAACCATGTGGACAGCCATCGCAAAGTCCAACTAATATTCCTTCTGCACAGCCATCAGCGCTCCCGAGTTGTCAGCCTACTTCGCAGCCCACTGCTCAACCGGCATCAGAACCGACCAGTAGACCTTCAGCGCAACCATCTACAGTTCCATCAGGGCAACCAACATTACAGCCGTCTGCACAACCGTCTACGATGCCTAGTATAGTGCCGACCACGCAACCCTCAACTGGCCCCAGCTCAATGCCTTCCAGCCAGCCAGCCGTGCAACCAAGCGCTGCTCCAACTTCCCAACCCTCTACCCAGCCTTCGGCTAATCCAACTGTGCCTCCCTCCAGCCAACCATCCGGGCAACCAAGTCTCCGACCAACTGCGCAACCATCCAGTCAACCCTCTCGTTGTCCAACTTCCGTTCCGTCATCACAGCCCTCTGCGCAGCCAAGTTGCATTCCGACTGCTCTTCCTTCTGTTCAACCTTCATCAGCACCAACCTCTTATCCATCCACTCAGCCAACTGTTCAACCGAGTGGAATGCCAAGTGAAAAACCCTCAACGCAACCAAGTTCTTGCCCCACCAGCTGTCCTACTGGGCAGCCATCTTGCCAACCTAGCTGCATGCCCTCATCAGGACCTTCATCGCAACCAACTCTCCAACCAACCACGCAACCTTCTTCTCAGCCTTCATCCAGGCCCACTTCACAGCCCTCAACTTCTGTCCCTTCATCACAACCTTCATTGCAACCATCCAGCCAACCAACCAGGCTTCCATCTAATCAACCATCTGGGCAGCCCACAATACAGCCAAGCTCATCCCCGTCAAGTCAGCCATCTTCCCAGCCAAGTGCAGTGCCCAGTGCACGACCCACGCTGCAGCCGAGCGCCAGCCCCAGCTCGATGCCCAGCATGCAACCGAGTATTCAACCATCAACAGTCCCTAGCAGCCAGCCGACTGAACAACCCAGCTCGCAACCAACTTGCTTGCCTAGCACCCAACCCACAACGCTTCCTTCATCGCAGCCATCTGGGCAGCCCACTTCAGCACCATCCAGTGCCCCATCTGATCAACCTACCAGCCAACCAACAGGCTTTCCAACAAATTTACCTTCTTCTCAGCCATCTTCTCAGCCATCCAACCAGCCTTCTTCTACCCCATCCCATCAACCCACAGCACAGCCGTCGACTCAGCCAACCCTCTATCCAACGTCAAAACCATCAGCTCAACCAAGCTCACAACCCTCATCCGTGCCATCCACGCACCCCACCACACAGCCATCTGCCCAGCCTACGAATCAACCATCAAACGCCCCTTCAAAGCAACCTTCTTTGGTGCCATCAACCCACCCAACGGTGCAACCGAGCTCGCAGCCTAGCGCTCAGCCAACGTTTACTCCAAGTGCAAGTCCATCAAGTATGCCGTCGGCGCAGCCCTCTTGCCAGCCAAGCTCTCAGCCGACATCGTTGCCATCCCAGCAACCCACGGCTCAGCCATCGACGCAGCCAACGGTGCAACCGAGCTCGCAGCCTAGCGCTCAGCCAACATTTACTCCAAGTGCAAGTCCATCAAGTGTGCCGTCGGTACAGCCCTCTTGCCAGCCAAGCTCTCAGCCGACATCGTTGCCATCCCAGCAACCCACGGCTCAGCCATCAACCCACCCAACGGTGCAACCGAGCTCGCAGCCTAGCGCTCAGCCAACGTTTACTCCAAGTGCAAGTCCATCAAGTATGCCGTCGGCGCAGCCCTCTTGCCAGCCAAGCTCTCAGCCGACATCGTTGCCATCCCAGCAACCCACGGCTCAGCCATCGACGCAGCCAACGGTGCAACCGAGCTCGCAGCCTAGCGCTCAGCCAACATTTACTCCAAGTGCAAGTCCATCAAGTGTGCCGTCGGTACAGCCCTCTTGCCAGCCAAGCTCTCAGCCGACATCGTTGCCATCCCAGCAACCCACGGCTCAGCCATCAACCCACCCAACGGTGCAACCGAGCTCGCAGCCTAGCACTCAGCCAACGTTTACTCCAAGTGCAAGTCCATCAAGTGTGCCGTCGGTACAGCCCTCTTGCCAGCCAAGCTCTCAGCCGACATCATTGCCATCCCAGCAACCCACGGCTCAGCCATCAACGCACCCAACGGTGCAACCGAGTTCGCAGCCTAGCGCTCAGCCAACGTTTACTCCAAGTGCAAGTCCATCAAGTATGCCGTCGGTACAGCCCTCTTGCCAGCCAAGCTCTCAGCCGACATCGTTGCCATCCCAGCAACCCACGGCTCAGCCATCAACGCACCCAACGGTGCAACCGAGTTCGCAGCCTAGCGCTCAGCCAACGTTTACTCCAAGTGCAAGTCCATCAAGTGTGCCGTCGGTACAGCCCTCTTGCCAGCCAAGCTCTCAGCCGACATCGTTGCCATCCCAGCAACCCACGGCTCAGCCATCGACGCAGCCAACGGTGCAACCGAGCTCGCAGCCTAGCCCTCAGCCAACGTTTACTCCAAGTGCAAGTCCATCAAGTGTGCCGTCGGTGCAGCCCTCTTGCCAGCCAAGCTCTCAGCCGACATCGTTGCCATCCCAGCAACCCACGGCTCAGCCATCGATGCAGCCCTCTACTTGTCCCTCCTCTCAACCGTCTGCTCAACCAAGCACGCAGCCATCTTTGTCTCCATCCCAGCAGCCTTCGGGGCAACCTTCCTTCCAACCATCTTCCTCTCCTTCTACGCAGCCTACAATACAGCCTTCAAATCATCCATCTATTCAACCCTCATCAGCACCGAGTATGCAGCCAACCTATCAACCGTCTGCTCAACCAACTGATCGACCCAGCTCTCAGCCTTCATCGAAACCAAGTACCCAACCGAGCGCCCTGCCTTCCTCAGTGCCAACCTCACAGCCAAGCATACAACCATCAGCTCAGCCGTCATCAGCTCCTAGCTCACACCCGACAAGCCAGCCAACTATCCAACCGAGTAGCAATCCATCCGCTAAGCCTTCCTCTCAGCCGAGTGGTCAGCCGAGCGCTCAACCATCTGGTCGACCCACAGCCCAGCCCAGCATGCAGCCGTCATCACAGCCGTCGTCGGCTCCGACCATGCAGCCGACATCTCAGCCGACTGCTCAACCCACATCTCAGCCGAGTGTGCAGCCATCGTCTCAGCCGAGTGGTCAGCCGAGCGCTCAGCCATCTGGTCGACCCACAGCCCAGCCCAGCATGCAGCCGTCATCACAGCCGTCATCGGCTCCGACCATGCAGCCGTCATCTCAGCCGACAGCTCAACCCACATCTCAGCCGAGTGTGCAGCCATCGTCTCAGCCGAGTGGTCAGCCGAGTGTGCAGCCATCTGGTCGACCCACAGCCCAGCCCAGCATGCAGCCGTCATCACAGCCGTCATCGGCTCCGACCATGCAGCCGTCATCTCAGCCGACGGCTCAACCCACATCTCAGCCGAGTGTGCAGCCATCGTCTCAGCCGAGTGGTCAGCCGAGCGCTCAGCCATCTGGTCGACCCACAGCCCAGCCCAGCATGCAGCCGTCATCACAGCCGTCGTCGGCTCCGACCATGCAGCCGTCATCTCAGCCGACGGCCCAACCCACATCTCAGCCGAGTGTGCAGCCATCGTCTCAGCCGAGTGGTCAGCCGAGCGCTCAGCCATCTGGTCGACCCACAGCCCAGCCCAGCATGCAGCCGTCATCACAGCCGTCGTCGGCTCCGACCATGCAGCCGTCATCTCAGCCGACGGCTCAACCCACATCTCAGCCGAGTGTGCAGCCATCGTCTCAGCCGAGTGGTCAGCCGAGTGTGCAGCCATCTGGTCGACCCACAGCCCAGCCCAGCATGCAGCCGTCATCACAGCCGTCGTCGGCTCCGACCATGCAGCCGTCATCTCAGCCGACGGCTCAACCCACATCTCAGCCGAGTGTGCAGCCATCGTCTCAGCCGAGTGGTCAGCCGAGTGTGCAGCCATCTGGTCGACCCACAGCACAGCCCAGCATGCAGCCGTCATCACAGCCGTCATCGGCTCCGACCATGCAGCCGTCATCTCAGCCGACGGCTCAACCCACATCTCAGCCGAGTGTGCAGCCATCGTCTCAGCCGAGTGGTCAGCCGAGTGTGCAGCCATCTGGTCGACCCACAGCCCAGCCCAGCATGCAGCCGTCATCACAGCCGTCGTCGGCTCCGACCATGCAGCCGTCATCTCAGCCGACGGCTCAACCCACATCTCAGCCGAGTGTGCAGCCATCGTCTCAGCCGAGTGGTCAGCCGAGTGTGCAGCCATCTGGTCGACCCACAGCACAGCCCAGCATGCAGCCGTCATCACAGCCGTCGTCGGCTCCGACCATGCAGCCGTCATCTCAGCCGACGGCTCAACCCACATCTCAGCCGAGTGTGCAGCCATCGTCTCAGCCGAGTGGTCAGCCGAGCGCTCAGCCATCTGGTCGACCCACAGCCCAGCCCAGCATGCAGCCGTCATCACAGCCGTCATCGGCTCCGACCATGCAGCCGTCATCTCAGCCGACGGCTCAACCCACATCTCAGCCGAGTGTGCAGCCATCGTCTCAGCCGAGTGGTCAGCCGAGTGTGCAGCCATCTGGTCGACCCACAGCCCAGCCCAGCATGCAGCCGTCATCACAGCCGTCGTCGGCTCCGACCATGCAGCCGTCATCTCAGCCGACAGCTCAACCCACATCTCAGCCGAGCGTGCAGCCATCGTCTCAGCCGAGTGCTCAGCCGAGCGCTCAGCCATCTGGTCGACCCACAGCCCAGCCCAGCATGCAGCCGTCATCACAGCCGTCGTCGGCTCCGACCATGCAGCCGTCATCTCAGCCGACAGCTCAACCCACATCTCAGCCGAGTGTGCAGCCATCGTCTCAGCCGAGTGCTCAGCCGAGCGCTCAGCCATCTGGTCGACCCACAGCCCAGCCCAGCATGCAGCCGTCATCACAGCCGTCATCGGCTCCGACCATGCAGCCGTCATCTCAGCCGACGGCTCAACCCACATCTCAGCCGAGTGTGCAGCCATCGTCTCAGCCGAGTGGTCAGCCGAGTGTGCAGCCATCTGGTCGACCCACAGCCCAGCCCAGCATGCAGCCGTCATCACAGCCGTCGTCGGCTCCGACCATGCAGCCGTCATCTCAGCCGACGGCTCAACCCACATCTCAGCCGAGTGTGCAGCCATCGTCTCAGCCGAGTGGTCAGCCGAGCGCTCAGCCATCTGGTCGACCCACAGCCCAGCCCAGCATGCAGCCGTCATCACAGCCGTCGTCGGCTCCGACCATGCAGCCGTCATCTCAGCCGACGGCTCAACCCACATCTCAGCCGAGTGTGCAGCCATCGTCTCAGCCGAGTGGTCAGCCGAGCGCTCAGCCATCTGGTCGACCCACAGCCCAGCCCAGCATGCAGCCGTCATCACAGCCGTCGTCGGCTCCGACCATGCAGCCGTCATCTCAGCCGACAGCTCAACCCACATCTCAGCCGAGTGTGCAGCCATCGTCTCAGCCGAGTGCTCAGCCGAGCGCTCAGCCATCTGGTCGACCCACAGCCCAGCCCAGCATGCAGCCGTCATCACAGCCGTCGTCGGCTCCGACCATGCAGCCGTCATCTCAGCCGACGGCCCAACCCACATCTCAGCCGAGTGTGCAGCCATCGTCTCAGCCGAGTGTGCAGCCGAGCGCTCAGCCATCTGGTCGACCCACAGCCCAGCCCAGCATGCAGCCGTCATCACAGCCGTCGTCGGCTCCGACCATGCAGCCGTCATCTCAGCCGACGGCTCAACCCACATCTCAGCCGAGTGTGCAGCCATCGTCTCAGCCGAGTGGTCAGCCGAGCGCTCAGCCATCTGGTCGACCCACAGCCCAGCCCAGCATGCAGCCGTCATCACAGCCGTCATCGGCTCCGACCATGCAGCCGTCATCTCAGCCGACGGCTCAACCCACATCTCAGCCGAGTGTGCAGCCATCGTCTCAGCCGAGTGGTCAGCCGAGTGTGCAGCCATCTGGTCGACCCACAGCCCAGCCCAGCATGCAGCCGTCATCACAGCCGTCGTCGGCTCCGACCATGCAGCCGTCATCTCAGCCGACGGCCCAACCCACATCTCAGCCGAGTGTGCAGCCATCGTCTCAGCCGAGTGCTCAGCCGAGCGCTCAGCCATCTGGTCGACCCACAGCCCAGCCCAGCATGCAGCCGTCATCACAGCCGTCGTCGGCTCCGACCATGCAGCCGTCATCTCAGCCGACGGCTCAACCCACATCTCAGCCGAGTGTGCAGCCATCGTCTCAGCCGAGTGGTCAGCCGAGTGTGCAGCCATCTGGTCGACCCACAGCCCAGCCCAGCATGCAGCCGTCATCACAGCCGTCGTCGGCTCCGACCATGCAGCCGTCATCTCAGCCGACGGCTCAACCCACATCTCAGCCGAGTGTGCAGCCATCGTCTCAGCCGAGTGGTCAGCCGAGTGTGCAGCCATCTGGTCGACCCACAGCCCAGCCCAGCATGCAGCCGTCATCACAGCCGTCATCGGCTCCGACCATGCAGCCGTCATCTCAGCCGACGGCTCAACCCACATCTCAGCCGAGTGTGCAGCCATCGTCTCAGCCGAGTGGTCAGCCGAGTGTGCAGCCATCTGGTCGACCCACAGCACAGCCCAGCATGCAGCCGTCATCACAGCCGTCGTCGGCTCCGACCATGCAGCCGTCATCTCAGCCGACAGCTCAACCCACATCTCAGCCGAGTGTGCAGCCATCGTCTCAGCCGAGTGTGCAGCCGAGCGCTCAGCCATCTGGTCGACCCACAGCCCAGCCCAGCATGCAGCCGTCATCACAGCCGTCGTCGGCTCCGACCATGCAGCCGTCATCTCAGCCGACGGCTCAACCCACATCTCAGCCGAGTGTGCAGCCATCGTCTCAGCCGAGTGGTCAGCCGAGCGCTCAGCCATCTGGTCGACCCACAGCCCAGCCCAGCATGCAGCCGTCATCACAGCCGTCGTCGGCTCCGACCATGCAGCCGTCATCTCAGCCGACGGCCCAACCCACATCTCAGCCGAGTGTGCAGCCATCGTCTCAGCCGAGTGTGCAGCCGAGCGCTCAGCCATCTGGTCGACCCACAGCCCAGCCCAGCATGCAGCCGTCATCACAGCCGTCGTCGGCTCCGACCATGCAGCCGTCATCTCAGCCGACGGCTCAACCCACATCTCAGCCGAGTGTGCAGCCATCGTCTCAGCCGAGTGTGCAGCCGAGCGCTCAGCCATCTGGTCGACCCACAGCCCAGCCCAGCATGCAGCCGTCATCACAGCCGTCGTCGGCTCCGACCATGCAGCCGTCATCTCAGCCGACGGCCCAACCCACATCTCAGCCGAGTGTGCAGCCATCGTCTCAGCCGAGTGTGCAGCCGAGCGCTCAGCCATCTGGTCGACCCACAGCCCAGCCCAGCATGCAGCCGTCATCACAGCCGTCGTCGGCTCCGACCATGCAGCCGTCATCTCAGCCGACGGCTCAACCCACATCTCAGCCGAGTGTGCAGCCATCGTCTCAGCCGAGTGTGCAGCCGAGCGCTCAGCCATCTGGTCGACCCACAGCCCAGCCCAGCATGCAGCCGTCATCACAGCCGTCATCGGCTCCGACCATGCAGCCGTCATCTCAGCCGACGGCTCAACCCACATCTCAGCCGAGTGTGCAGCCATCGTCTCAGCCGAGTGGTCACCTCCGACCATGCAGCCGTCATCTCAGCCGACGGCTCAACCACATCTCAGGCCGAGTGTGCAGCCATCGTCTCAGCCGAGTGGTCCCGTCATCTCAGCCGACGGCTCAACCCACATCTCAGCCGAGTGTGCAGCCATCGTCTCAGCCGAGTGGTCTGCCTAGCTCACAGCCATCGCGCAAACCAACCTCACAGCCAAGCCACCAACCATCTCAGCAGCCCTCATCTCTCCCTAGCATCCAGCCGACTGGTCAGCCGAGTAATCAGCCGAGTCACCAACCAACCTCTCAGCCGTCCTTTCAGCCCAGTGCACAACCAACCTTACAACCATCTCTGCAGCCATCGGTGCAACCCTCACGACAGCCAAGTGGGCAGCCAAGTGGGCAACCCAGTGCACAACCAACAAAACAGCCATCAGCACAACCGACATGCCAGCCTACAGTTAGTCCATCATCACAACCGACTGGTCAACCGACCGTTCAGCCATCAGCGCAGCCTTCGTTTCAGCCAAGCACGCAACCATCTGCACAACCAACCAATAATCCAAGTGGACAGCCCACCGCCCAGCCAACAACTCAGCCCACAAGCAACCCCACTACTCAGCCCTCGACTAAGCCCTCAACTCAGCCTACTTCTCAGCCATCTATGCAGCCTTCATCTAAACCCACGGCACAGCCTTCGAAGCAGCCGTCGTCAGTGCCTAGTATGCAGCCAAGCGACCAGCCTTCTTCCCAACCCACCATTCAACCAACGAGTCAGCCATCATCACAACCTACATCACAGCCAACAACACCACCTACAACTCAACCTACCAATCAGCCGAGTTCACAACCCTCAAGTCAGCCATCTTCTCAACCCAGTACCACTCCTTCTTTACAGCCAACATCCCAGCCTAGTAGCCAGCCCACTGTTGAACCTTCGTCGCAACCGAGCACACAGCCAACTATACAGCCATCAACTCAACCATCTACACAGCCAACGGTCCAACCCTCGGGTCAGCCCACTGATGCACCCAGTACTCAGCCAACTTCTCAACCCTCAGGGCAACCGACTGGGCAGCCGACAGTGCAACCGAGCTCACAACCCACACAACAGCCCTCCGCTCAGCCGTCTAGGCAACCGACTTCGCAACCGAGCTCACAACCCACGGAACAGCCAACGGCTTTACCAAGTATGCAACCTTCTAGGCGGCCATCTACGCAGCCCACTCTGCAGCCAACGCATCAGCCTTCAACGCAACCTAGCACACAACCAACCACCTCTCCCTCAATGCAACCAAGTGCACAGCCTAGCATCCAGCCAACATGCCAACCCTCTTTATCGCCCAGTACACAGCCATCTACGCAGCCATCTTCGCAGCCATCTGGTCAGCCTTCAGCCGAGCCAACGTCCCAACCATCTCAGCAACCAACGACACAACCATCTGGGCAACCTACAGCACAACCATCCTCACAGCCTTCCCGTCAGCCAAGTACGCAACCAAGCACACGCCCTTCAAGCCAGCCCAGTACCCAGCCAACTCTTCAACCTACCTGCAAACCATCAGCCCAACCTAGTTCGCAGCCATCTTCCAACCCTACAGCACAGCCCACTTCCCAGCCTTCTCTTCAACCGACCACACAACCAAGTGCACATCCCTCAATGCAGCCATCAAGCCAGCCGACTATTCAACCAAGTATGCAACCATCTTCCAACCCAACGGTTCAACCTTCAGCTCAACCTTCTTGTGAGCCATCTGGTCAACCAACCGCCCAGCCCACTACACAGCCCACTGCACAGCCGTCTACTCAGCCAACTGCATCACCTTCTTCTCAACCAAGTATGCAACCCAGTCAACAGCCCACCACCCAACCTTCCGTACAACCAACCATTCAACCAACTTCTAGTCCCACAACGCAACCTAGCGAGCAGCCTTCTGTACAACCATCGCACCAGCCATCTACACAGCCCAGTAGATCACCTTCTACTCAGCCTTCGAAACAACCCAGTGGACAGCCCTCTTCGCAACCATCAACGCAACCATCAGCGCAGCCTACCTGTGAACCATCTGGTCAGCCAACTTGTCAACCAACAGTTCAACCAACAGGACAGCCTTCTATTCAGCCCACATCAATTCCTTCAACTCAGCCCACTGCGCACCCCACTGCACAGCCTAGCTCGCAACCCACAGCTCATCCCACAGCGCAGCCAACTCGGCAACCCTCCGCAACACCTTCGTCACAACCGACATCGTACCCCACGGGGCAGCCATCATGCCAACCAACCTCTGAGCCAACTGGACAGCCGACGCTGCAACCGACCATGCAGCCTTCATCACAACCATCCGAGCAACCAACAAATCAGCCTAGTGCCCAGCCATCTCGCCAACCAACAGCAATTCCTTCACGGCAGCCTTCTGCACAACCAAGTACGCAGCCAACCTCCATACCGAGTTGCCAGCCAACTAGCCAGCCCACCTCGCAGCCGTCCTCTCAACCAAGCAGCCAACCTACCGCCATCCCCTCTGTGCAGCCAACTGCGACTCCCAGTGCTCAGCCAACGGCACAGCCTTCCATCCAACCGTCATCCCAGCCATCTACGAATCCTACGTCGGAACCTACCGGACAACCTACGACTCAGCCGACAGTACAGCCCAGTAAGCAGCCGTCCTGCCAACCTACTGCGCAACCATCTTCTCAGCCTTCTTGCCAACCATCCTGGCAACCAAGTAGCCAACCAACCAGCCACCCTTCTTCTCAACCATCTGGCCAACCCACTTTAGACCCTACGGCACAGCCATCTGCCATTCCCTCTATGCAGCCTACCGATCAACCTTCATCATCCCCGTCCACTCAGCCTACTTTAATGCCGACCACGCAGCCTTCAGCACAACCATCCTCCATACCAACACAACAGCCCAGTGGACAGCCTACCAGCGAACCAACTGGCCAGCCCACAGGTTTTCCGACGTCACAACCCTCAATGCAGCCGACGGTTTTGCCCACTGCACAACCAACATCACGTCCTAGTACTCAGCCCACGCGGCAGCCAACAGTCGAACCTAGCGGACAGCCTAGTAATCAGCCTTCAGGTACTCCCACGTCCCAGCCAACCTCGCCGCCTACATCTCAGCCGTCGATTGCTCCAAGCATGCAGCCATCCGCCCAACCGTCTTTACGTCCCTCAGGCCAGCCGAGCAGTCAACCAACATCCTTTCCGACCCACCAGCCTTCCTGTCAACCTTCCGGGCAACCCTCTGCAGAGCCCACAGGACAGCCCACTGGCCAACCGACCTATCAGCCTACCGCTGTGCCGACCGCACAACCAACGTCATCTCCAACTTCTCAGCCATCTGCATACCCAAGCTCACAACCCTCAAGCCAGCCGACAAGTAGACCTACGGAACAGCCGACCAGGCAACCAACCTTACGGCCAAGTGGGCAGCCAAGTATGCAGCCATCTGCGCATCCGTCAATGCAGCCAACCAGCCAGCCCAGTAGACTTCCCTCCTCACAACCGTCTGGTGCACCCACAGGACAGCCAACTGGTCGCCCAACTACTGCTCGCCAGTTTGAGGTTGAAATGCAAGTAGCACAGGTAAGTAAAATCACAGCAGTTCATTGTTATATTTAATTTAGCAGCTTTTTAAATGTGCCGTTTCATATTTATTAATATTGCTTTACTCGGCCTGTTTTACTCAACCTGCCACCATGCAATATCACACAACAGGTGCTGGCTAACATTACTGCGTCGGAGTTTCTCAATAGCACAGACGTTCAAGAAGGCTTTAAAGAAACTGTGGCATCTCTGGTAGATGGAGTGCAGAGCGATAACATAAACATTAAAAATGCCACGGATGTTCTGGTATTTACCGTAAATGGAACTACATTCCTATTCTCGGAGCTGATTCGGGACAGCACCGTCTCTCGTCGTGCGCTCTTAACCATGGACGATCAAGCACAGCTGCAGACGAACAAGCGTGTGCTCCAGGAGCAGGACGTGTTTGGCGGGATCCTGGTCAATTATACCATCACCTTCAACGCTCAGGACGTGCTTATCGTCAGTGCTGATCCCCAGCAGGCCTTCAATAAAGTATCTGAAGATCTCCAAACGGCTGCTTCATCGAAAGGTTTTGATGCTGCACTACAATCAACAGCACAGAGACTCGAAATAAGACAACTTGGCCGCTTGTCAACTGTGTCGAGAGGTTTGTCTATCCGCCAAGTCTTTACCGCATCCATCGTGCATTCGGCACTTCCAACTTCTCAGCCTAGTGCCCAACCTACGAGCTTTCCATCATCGACTCCGACGCTGCAACCTACCGCTTGTCCGTCAAGCTTACCGTCTTCGCAACCATCCTCAACACCGACAACTATTCCCACCAGTGCGCCAACATTCCAAATTGAGACAAAATGGATGAATAATGTGGGTGATGCGTTTGAACGTACGATTGGAA
>CAXIWF010000111.1:0-61607 GCA_964036045.1 Eutreptiella sp. 'Long Island Sound 2002' | reverse complement strand
CCTCGCGACAATTGCGACCACTTCCCGACCACTTCGCGACCACTTCGCGACCACTTCGCGACCACTTCGCGACCACTTCGCGACCACTTGGCGACCACTTGGCGACCACTTCACGACCACTTCGCAACCACTTTGCAACCACTTCGCGACACTTCGCGACCACTTCGCGACCACTTCGCGACCACTTCTTGACCACTTCGCGACCACTTCGCGACCACTTCGCGACCACTTCGCGACCACTTCGCGACCACTTCGCGACCACTTCGCGACCACTTCGCGACCCTTCGCGACCACTTCGCGACCACTTCGCGACCACTTCGCGACCACTTCGCGACAATTGTGACCACTTCGCGACCACTTCGCGACCACTTCGCGAAGACTTCGCGACCACTTCGCGACCACTTCGACACCACTTCCCGACCACTTCGCGACCACTTCGCGACCACTTCGCAACCACTTCGGGACCACTTCGCGACCACTTCGCGACCATTTCGCGACCACTTCGCGACCACTTCGCGACCACTTCGCGACCACTTCGCGACCACTTCGCGACCACTTCGCTACCACATCGCGACCACTTCGCGACCACTTCGTGACCACTTCGCGACTACTTCGCGACCACTTCGCGACAATTGCGACCACTTCGCGACCACTTCGCGACCACTTCGCGACCACTTCGCGACCACTTCGCGACCACTTCGCGACCACTTCGCGACCATTTCGCGTCAATTGCGACCACTTCGCGACCACTTCGCGACCACTTCGCAACCTTCGCAACCACTTCGCGACCACTTCGCGACCACTTCGCGACCACTTCGCTACCACATCGCGACCACTTCGCGACCACTTCGTGACCACTTCGCGACTACTTCGCGACCACTTCGCGACCACTTCGCGACAATTGCGACCACTTCGCGACCACTTCGCGACCACTTCGCGACCACTTCGCGACCACTTCGCGACCACTTCGCGACCACTTCGCGACCACTTCGCGACCACTTCTTGACCACTTCGCGACCACTTCGCGACCACTTCGCGAGCACTTCGCGACCACTTCGCCAGCACTTCGCGACCATTTCGCGACTATTGCGACCACTTCGCGACCACTTCGCGACCACTTCGCGACCACTTGGCGACCACTTCGCGACCCTTCGCGACCACTTCGCGACCACTTCGCGACCACTTCGCGACGACTTCGCGACAATTGCGACCATTCGCGACCACTTCGCGACCACTTCGCGACCACTTCGCGACCACTTCGCGACCACTTCGCGACCACTTCGCGACCATTTCGGGACAATTGCGACCACTTCGCGACCACCTCGCGACCACTTCGCAACCTTCACAACCACTTCGCGACCACTTCGCGACCACTTCGCGACCACTTCGCGACCGGTTCGCGACCACTTCGCGACCACTTCGCGACCACTTCGCGACCACTTCGCGACCACTTCGCGACAATTGCGACCACTTCGCGACCACTTCGCGACCACTTCGCGACCACTTCGCGACCACTTCGCGACCACTTCGCGATCACTTCGCGACCACTTCGCGACCACCTCGCGACCACTTCGCGACCACTTCGCGACCACTTCGCGACCACTTCTTGACCACTTCGCAACCACTTAGCGACCACTTCGCGACCACTTCGCGACCACTTCGCGACCATTTCGCGACAGTTGCGACCACTTCGCGACCACTTCGCGACCACTTGGCGACCACTTGGGGACCACTTCGCGACCACTTCGCGACCACTTCGCGACCCTTCGCGACCACTTCGCGACCACTTCGCCCCCTCTCGCCAACCAAACGCCCCCCTTGCCCCCCATCGCCGTCCATCACCCCCCCATCGCCCCCCATCGCCCCCCCTCGCCCCCCATCACCCCCCCTCGCCCCCCCTCGCCACCCATCGCCCCCCCTCGCACCTTCTCGAACCCCCTCGCCCCCCATCGCCCCCCATCGCCCCCCATCGCCCCCCCATTGCCCCCCATCACCCCCCATTGCCCCACACCGCCCCCCATCGCCCCCCCTCGCCCCCCCTCGCCAACCAAACGCCCCCCTTCGCCCCCCATCGCCCCCCCTCGCCCCCCATCGCCCCCCATCGCCCCCCATCGCCCCGCATCGCCCCCCCTCGCCACCGATCCCCCCCGATTGCCCCCCCATCTCCCCCCATCGCCCCCCCTCGCCCCCGATCGCCCCGATAGCCCCCCATCGCCCCCCATCGCCCCCCCTCGCCCCCTCTCGCCCCCCATCGCCCCTCATCGCCCGCCCATTGCCCCCCATCGCCTCCCATCGCCCCCCATCGCCCCCAAACGCCACCCATCGCCCCCCTCCGCCCCCCTCGCCCCCCATCGCCCCCCCTCGCCCCCCATCGCCCCCCATCGCCCCCCATTGCCCCCCCTCGCCCCCCTCGCCCCCCCTCGCCCCCATCGCCCCCCATCGCCCCCGATCGCCCCCGATCGCCCCCCATCGCCCCCCATCGCCCCCCCATTGCCCCCCATCGTCCCCCATCGCTCCCCATCGCCCCCCCCCCCCGTCGCCCCCAATTGCCCCCAACCCCCCCTTGCCCCCCCATCGCCCCCCATCGCCCCCCATCGCCCCCCCTCGCCCCCCCTCGCCCCCCCTCGCCCCCCCTCGCCCCCCTCGCCCCCCCTCGCCCCCCCTCGCCCCCCATCGTCCCCTTACCCCCCCTCGCCCCTGATCGCCCCCCCTCAGCCCCCCATCGCCCCCCATCGCCCCCCATCGCCCCCAATCGCCCCCGGTGGCCCCCCATCGCCCCCCACCGCCCCCTATCGCCCCCGGTCGCCCAGCGTCGCCCCCCTTCGCCCCCCGTCGCCCCCCATCGCCCCCCATCGCCCCGGATCGCCCCCCATCGCCACCCCTCGCTCCCCCTCGCCCCCCCTCGCCCCCCATCGCCCCCCCTCGCCCCCCCTCGCCCCCCCTGGCCCCCATCGGTCCCCATCGACCCCCCTCGGCCCCCATTGCCCCCCATTTCCCCCCATTGCCCTCCATCGCCCCCCATCGCCCCCCCTCGCCCCCCCTCGCCCCCCCTCGCTCCCCATCACCCCCCCTCGCCCCCCCTCGCCACCCATCGCCCCCCATCGCCACCCATCGCCCCCCCTCGCCCCCCCTCGCACCCTCTCGAACCCCCTCGCCACCCATCGCCCCCCATTGCCCCCCAATCTCCCCCGAACGCCCCCCATCGCCCCCGATCACCCCCTCTCGCCCCCCATCACCCCCCATTGCCCCCCCATTGCCCCCATCGCCTCCCATCGCCCCCCATCGCCCGCCGACGCCACCCATCGCCCCCCCTCGTCCCCGATCGCCCCCCATCGCCCCCCCTCGCCCCCCTCGTCCCCCATCGCCCCCGATCGCCCCCCATCGCCCACCATCGCCCCCCCATCGCCCCCCGTCGCCCCCCATCGCCCCCCATCGCCCCCCATCGCCCCCCATCGCTCTCCATCGCCCCCCACCGCCCCCCATCACCCCCCATTGCCCCCCATCCCCCCCCATTGCCCCCCCTCGCCCCCAATCGCCCCCCATCGCCCCCAATTGCCCCCCATCGCCCCCCATCGCCCCCCCTCGCCCCCCATCGCCCCCCATCGCCCCCCATTGCCCCCCATCGCCCCCGATCGCCCCCCATCGCGCCCCATCGCCCCCCATCGCCCCCAAATGCCCCCAACCCCCCCTCGCCCCCCATCGCCCCCCATCGCCCCCCATTGCCCCCATTGCCCCCCATTGCCCCCCCATCGCCCCCATCGCCCTCCCTCGCCCCCCATCGCCCCCCATCGCCCCCCATCGCCCCCGATCGCCCCCCATCGCCCCCCATCGCCCCCCGTCGCCCCCAATTGCCCCCAACCCCCCCTTGCCCCCCATCGCCCCCCATCGCCCCCCATCGCCCCCCCTCGCCCCCCCTCGCCCCCCATCGCCCCCCCTCGGCCCCCCTCGCCCCCCCTCGCCCCCCCTCGCCCCCCATCGTCCCCTTACCCTCCCTCGCCCCCCCTCGCCCCCGATCGCCCCCCCTCAGCCACCCTCGCCCCCCATCGCCCCCCATCGCCCCCAATCGCCCCCGGTGGCCCCCCATCGCCCCCCACCGCCCTCCATCGCCCCCGGTCGCCCACCCTCGCCCCCCTTCGCCCCCCGTCGCCCCCCATCGCCCCCGATCGCCCCCCATCGCCCCCGATGGCCCCCCATCGCCCCCCCTCGCCCCCCATCGCTCCCCCTCGCCCCCCCTCGCCCCCCATCCCCCCCATCGCCCCCCCTCGCCCCCCCTGGCCCCCATCGGTCCCCATCGCCCCCCATCGACCCCCCTCGGGCCCCATTGCCCCCCATTTCCCCCAATTGCCCTCCATCGCCCCCCATCGCCCCCCCTCGCCCCCCCTCGCCCCCCCTCGCTCCCCATCACCCCCCCTCGCCCCCGCTCGCCACCCATCGCCCCCCATTGTCCCCCATCGCCCCCCCTCGCCCCCCCTCGCACCCTCTCGAACCCCCTCGCCACCCATCGCCCCCCATTGCCCCCCCATCTCCCCCGAACGCCCCCCATCGCCCCCCATCACCCCCTTTCGCCCCCCATCGCCCCCCCATTGCCCCCCCATTGCCCCCCATCGCCTCCCATCGCCCCCCATGGCCCCCCACCGCCCCCCTCGCCCCCCCTCGCCCCCCATCGCCCCCCATCGCCCCCCTCGCCCCCCTCGCCCCCCATCGCCCCCGATCGCCCCCCATCGCCCACCATCGCCCCCCCATCGCCCCCCGTCGCCCCCCATCGCCCCCCATAGCCCCCCATCGCCCCCCATCGCTCCCCATCGCCCCCCACCGCCCCCCCATCGCCCCCCATTGCCCCCCATCCCCCCAGATTGCCCCCCCTCGCCCCCCATCGCCCCCTATCGCCCTTAATTGCCCCCCATCGCCCCCCATCGCCCCCCCTCGCCCCCCATCGCCCCCCATCGCCCCCCCTTGCCCCCCATCGCCCCCGATCGCCCCCCATCGCGCCCCCATCGCCCCCCATCGCCCCCCATCGCCCCCCATCGCCCCCGATCGCCCCCGATCGCCCCCCATCGCCCCCCATCGCCCCCCGTCGCCCCCAATCGCCCCCAACCCCCCCATGCCCCCCATCGCCCCCCATCGCCCCCTCTCGCCCCCCCTCGCCCCCCATCGCCCCCGATCGCCTCCATCGCCCCCCCTCCCCCCCCCTCACCCCCCCTCGCCCCCCATCGCCCCCCATCGCCCCCCATCGACCCCAATCGCCCCCCATCGCCCCCCACCGCCCCCCATCGCCCCCCCTCGCCCCCCTGCGCCACCCATCGCCCCCCCTCGCCCCCCATCGCCCGCGATCGCCCCCCATCGCCCCCCCTCGCTCCCCATCGCCCCCGATCGCCCCCCATCGCCCCCCCTCGCCCCCCCTCGCCCCCCATCGCCCCCCATCGCCCCCCCTCGCCCCCCCTGGCCCCCATCGGTCTTCATCGCCCCCCATCGACCCCCCTCGGCCCCCATTGCCCCAAATTTTCCCCCCTCGCCCCCCCTCGCCACCCATCGCCCCCCATTGTCCCCCATCGCCCCCCCTCGCCCCCCCTCGCACCCTCTCGAACCCCCTCGCCCCCATCGCCCCCCATCGCCAACCCTCGCCCCCCAGCGCCCCCCCATTGCCCCCCATCGCCCCCCATCGCCCCCCACCGCCCCCCATCGCTCCCCACCGCCCCCCCTCGCCCCCCCTCGCCCCCCAAACGCCCCCCTTCGCCCCCCTTCGCCGCCCCTCGCCCCCCATCGCCCCCCATCGCCCCCCATCGCCCCGCATCGCCCCCCCTCGCCACCCATCGCCCCCCATTGCCCCCCCATCTCCCCCGATCACCCCCTCTCGCCCCCCATCGCCCCCCCATTGCCCCCCCATTGCCCGCCATCGCCTCCCATCGCCCCCCATCGCCCCCCAACGCCACCCATCGCCCCCCCTCGCCCCCCCTCGCCCCCCATCGCCCCCCATCGCCCCCCCTCGCCCCCCCTGGCCCCGATCGGTCCCCATCGCCCCCCATCGACCCCCCTCGGCCTCCATTGCCCCCTATTTCCCCCCATTGCCCTCCATCGCCCCCCATCGCCCCCCCCCCGCCCCCCCTCGCTCCCCATCACCCCCCCTCGCCCCTCCTCGCCACCCATCGCCCCCCATTGTCCCCCATCGCCCCCCCTCGCCCCCCCTCGCACCCTCTCGAACCCCCTCGCCCCCATCGCCCCCCATCGCCCCCCCTCACCCCCCAGCGCCCCCCCATTGCCCCCCATCGCCCCCCATCGCCCCCCACCGCCCCCCTACGCCCCCCTCGCCCCCCCTCGCCCCCCAAACGCCCCCCTTCGCCACCCTTCGCCCCCCCTCGCCCCCCATCGCCCCCCATCGCCCCCCATCGCCCCGCATCGCCCCCCCTCGCCACCCATCGCCCCCCATTGCCCCCCCATCGCCCCCGATCACCCCCTCTCGCCCCCCATCGCCCCCCCATTGCCCCCCCATTGCCCCCCATCGCCTCCCATCGCCCACCATCGTCCCCCAACGCCACCCATCGCCCCCCATCGCCCCCCATCGCCCCCCCTCGCCCCCCATCGCCCCCAATCGCCCCCCCTCGCCCCCCCTCGCCCCCGATCGCCCCCCATCGCCCACCATCGCCCCCCCATCGCCCCCCGTCGCCCCCCATCGCCCCCCATCGGCCCCCATCGCCCCCCATCGCCCCCCATCCCCCCCCATTGCCCCCCCTCGCCCCCCATCGCCCCCAATTGCCCCCCATCGCCCCCCATTCGCCCCCCCTCGCCCCCCATCGCCCCCCATCGCCCCCCATTGCCCCCGATCGCCCCCCATCGCGCCCCATCGCCCCCCATCGGCCCCCATCGCCCCCAATTGCCCCCAACCCCCCCTCGCCCCCCATCGCCCCCCATCGCCCCCCATTGCCCCCAATTGCCCCCCCATCGCCCCCCATCGCCCCCCCTCGCCCCCCATCGCCCCCCATCGCCACCCATCGCCCCCGATCGCCCCCCATCGCTCCCAATCGCCCCCCACCGCCCCCCATCGCCCCCCATCGCCCCCCGTCCCCCCCCATTGCCCCCCCTCGCCCCTCGTCGCCCCCAATTGCCCCCAACCCCCCCTTGCCCCCCATCGCCCCCCATCGCTGCCTCTCGCCCCCCCTCGCCCCCCCTCGCCCCCCATCGCCCCCCCTCGCCCCCCATCGCCCCCGATCGCCCTCATCGCCCCCCCTCGCCCCCCCTCGCCCCCCCTCACCCCCCTCGCCCCCCCTCGCCGCGCATCGCCCCCGATCGCCCCCCCTCCCCCCCCCTCACCCCCCCTCGCCCCCCATCGCCTCCCATCAACCCCAATCGCCCCCCATCGCCCCCCACCGCCCCTTATCGCCCCCGGTCGCCCCCCCTCGCCCCCCTTCGCCACCCATCGCCCCCCCTCGCCCCCCATCGCCCCCGATCGCCCCCCATCGCCCCCCCCCGCTCCCCATCGCCCCTGATCGCCCCCCATCGCCCCCCCCCGCCCCCCATCGCCCCCGATCGCCCCCATTCGCCCCCCATCGCCCCCCCTCGCCCCCATTCGCCCCCCATCGCCCCATCATCGCCCCCCATCGCCCCCCCTCGCCCCCCATCGCCCCCCTCGCCCCCATCGGTCCCAATCGCCCCCCATCGCCCCCCCTCGCCCCCCATCGCCCCCCATTTCCCCCCGTTGCCCTCCATCGCGCCCCCATCGCCACCCCTCGCCCCCCCTCGCCCCCCCTCGCCCCCCATCACCCCCCCTCGCCACCCATCGCCCCCCTTTGTCCCCCATCGCCCCCCCTCGCCCCCCTCGCACCCTCTCGAACCCCCTCGCCCCCATCGCCCCCCATCGCCCCCCCGCGCCCCCAAGCGCCCCCCCATTGCCCCCATCGCCCCCCACCGCCCCCCATCGCTCCCCACCGCCCCCACTCGCCCCCTCTCGCGCCCCAAACGCCCCCCTTCGCCCCCCATCGCGCCCCCTCGCCCCCCATCGCCCCCCATCGCCCCACAGCGCCCCGCATCGCCCCCCCTCGCCGCCCATCGCCCCCCATCGCCCCCCATTGCCCCCCCATCTCCCCCCATCGCCCCCCATCGCCCCTGATAGCCCCCCATCACCCCCCCTCGCCCCCTCTCGCCCCCCATCGCCCCCCCATTGCCCCCCCATTGCCCCCCATCACCTCCCATCGCCCCCCATCGCCCCCCAACGCCACCCATCGCCCTCCCTCGCCCCCCTCGCCCCCCATCGCCCCCCATCGCCCCCCCTCGCCCCGAATCGCCCCCCATCGCCCCCCATCGACCCCCTCGCCCCCCTTGGCCCCCCCTGGCCCCCGATCGCCCCCGATCGCCCCCCATCGCCCACCATCGCCCCCCCATCGCCCCCCGTCGCCCCCCATCGCCCCCCATCACCCCTCATCGCTCCCCATCGCCCCCCCTCGCCCCCCCTCGCCCCCGATCGCCCTGGATCGCCCCCGATCGCCCCCGATCGCCCCCCCATCGCCCCCCATCGCCCCCCATCACCCCCCATCGCCCCCCATCGCCCCCCCATTGCCCCCCCATTGCCCCCCATCGCCCCCCATCGCCCCCCATCGCCCCCCCTCGCCCCCCCTCGCCCCCATCGCCCCCCCTAGCCCCCCCTCGCCCCCCATCGCCCCCCATCGCCCCCGATCGTCCCCGATCGCCCACCATCGCCACCCCATCGCCCCCCGTCGCCCCCCATCGCCCCCGATCGCCCCCCATCGCCCCCCATCGCTCCCCATTGCCCCCCAGCGCCCCCCATCGCCCCCCATCGCCCCCCATCGCCCCCCACCCCCCCCCATCGCCCCCCATCGCCCCCCATCGCCCCCCATTGCCCCCAATTGCCCCCCATCGCCCCCCATCGCCCCCCCTCGCCCCCCCTGGCCCCCCATCGCCCCCCATCACCCCCGATCGCCCCTCATTGCCCCCCATCGCCCCCCATCGCCCCCCCATCGCCCCCCATCGCCCCCCCTCGCCCCCCCTGGCCCCCCCTGGCCCCTCATCGCCCCCCATCGCCCACGATCGCCCCCCATCGCCCCCAATTGCCACCAATTGCCCCCAATCGCCCCCCATCGCCCCCCATCGCCCCCCACCGCCCCCCTCGCCCCCCATCGCCCCCCATCGCTTCCCCTCGCCCCCCACCGCCCCCCTCGCCCCCCATCGCCCCCCATCGCCCCCCACCGCCCCCCACCGCCCCCCACCGCCGCCCTCGCCCCCCATCGCCCCCCATCGCCCCCCTGAAAGTGCTGCCCTGGGTCGTTGTGGGTGCCGGAGGGCTCGGGGCCGGCAAGACCAGTGGGGCAGGCACGCGAGGAGTCTTCCTGGATGTTGTTATTGGGGGTAGAACCGGAGACACGGACACCAACGGAGGCGAGAGCAGCGACAACAGAAGCAAGGTCCATGCTGATTGTGGTCCGGCAGAAAATCCCAGTCTATGAAGAAAATTGAGGGGAATTATTCTAAATACATCTGAGTGTCCAAAATTGTCTGAAAGAATTTAAATAATCCATTTATGTAAAATTGTCTGGCCGATCTGGCCCGCGAGCGCGCGTCAGCGGCAAATCGCGATTCCAGCTAAAATAGCGGAATGCGGCGGATTTACGGGAAATGGACCGCGGAATCAAATCCGGCATATCAAAAATATATAGGAAATATCCTGTGACTGAGCTGCGAGGCGGCAATTCCGCCGAAGCAAAGAAAATGACCAAAATGTAGCCAATCTGGGCAGAATGTCTGAAAATCTGAGCAGATGGGGCTAGCCGCACTTACACTCCCCCTCCAAAAACACACTGGGGTGTGTCGCTACGTCAACGAAGAACGTAGTGCGGGTAAGTCCCAGAAAAACATAGAAATGTAGCCTCGATGGGGCGAAATCTGCTTGATCTGACCTGATTTGGGCTGAATTGGCACTGAATCAGGCTGGATGAACCTGAAATGAGACAGAATGAGAAGTGACGAACAGTCCTCCGTGCAGTAAAACATTAGGTCAAGGGCTAACAAGCATGTAAACGTATCGAGAATCGATACCAAACCATGCATTGGTTGAGAATGAGGTAGATTATTGATGGATTGAGTGGGGGGATCAAGAATTGGAGTGACATCTCAGCGCTCTGGCACAGTTTCGCTGTCGCGGGCACGCTACGGTGTCCTCGCCGAACTCTACATCGTGTTATCCTGCTTTTGTCGTTCTGAAAACTGCAGCATGTGGCTCAGATTTGGCGCATCTGGTGGATGATCACAAAATTGAGCAAGAATGAGAATGAATTTGAGTAGAGATTGAGGGGATTAAGCAATCACAGAGAGGTTAAACAAATACACATGTAGTCTACAGACCCTAAGTGAACCACCGAAGGTAGAGATGTTCTTCTGTTCACTTAGATCTAAACAGATCTTCGAGGAATGATGGGAGATGACAAGGAAATCAATCTAAATTGTCCTAACATGAGTAAATTCCCTGAGATGAAGGTGAAATGAAGCGGAATGTGTACAACTGAAACTACCAACACCTTCGTTTAGACTAAAGTTAATATATATTGTCGTTTATTCAGCTCAATTGTGCTTTCCGGCACATTGGTTCGCGAGCATCAAACAGATTCTATCAAAATGTGGATCATGTGATGATGCATCATGATGGGACATGCTGGCCCTGGATCCTTGGCATGTAACGCGCCGAAGGTTCGCTGAAGGCGCTTTACCGACAGTATATAACTGAGAGACACCGAATTTACAGTGGCGGTGGTGTCAATCGACTTGGACAAGGCCAATCTTACGATGGAGTCCCACAAGACACTTGGATTCACCATTTTCGACAGTTTCTGGTCGAATTGAGCTCACATTGGCGTGTGCCAAAAATACAACGAAGCTTACGGACTTCAGAGATGGCTGTTAGAAGTCCCTAGAGCTCCTATCTGAAGATTGTCTGAACAATTGACGTCTGGGTTTCGTACAACAGTGGCAGAATGATGGACAAACCTGAGAAATTCAAGGTAAATTTGAGGATCCTGGATCTGAATCTGAACTTTGGCGTCAGCATCACAGCAAATGAAGGTATGACCTGAGTTCCTGGCGTCGCCTCTAGGGCAGCCAGTACTACAGGGGTTGCCTGTAGGGGTGAATGTCGCTGGCCAGCGTTTTGATTATGTACATTTGCTTCCATCTGCACGAGTAGCCAAATTCCAAAGATGCACAGACCAACAGAGACAAGATTACCCGGAATCTGCCTGAATTAAGCCTGAGTTTGGTTTTTTCTGAACACGGCAGCACACTCCGTCAGCGTATCTACGCCTTGTCTGCCGAACGGAGACCAAAGAAAAGTTAATTGACGTCAAATTATCAAACATTCGCAGTTCTCCACATCATGACATAAACAGAAAGAATGAACAGTGGATTGAGCAGAATGTGGTAGGATGGCTTCCTTAATTCGGCCAAGCACGAATGCATGTGACCACCAACCTGTCTGGCCTGGCCCTCGTACGGCTTGGGCGCTGCAGATCAGCGGCCGAACTTGAAGCTTGGTCCTCATTTGGCTCCTGGGCTGGCCTGACCGCAGGAGGGGGGATCGACGGATCAGCCCTGGAATGTGGTTGCTGAGGGCCGTAAAAGGCTGGATCTCGATTCACCAC
The DNA here is from genome assembly GCA_964036045.1 of Eutreptiella sp. 'Long Island Sound 2002'. NCBI lineage: Eukaryota > Euglenozoa > Euglenophyceae > Eutreptiales > Eutreptiaceae > Eutreptiella > Eutreptiella sp. 'Long Island Sound 2002'. The sequence continues at coordinate 49,971 of CAXIWF010000111.1, read as the reverse complement.
AGGTCGTTTTCCGTCGCTCTCCACTTGTCTGTCTGGTTTCGACAAACAATCTGTCAGGAGTACGCCAATTTCGGGGTGCTTCTTCAGGAAGTCAATGAACCCCTTGGTGTATCCATGGACAAAAGATTGGGCTGGTTCCCAGTTGTTGTGACTGGAATCAAAGCCCCTCCACTCACACAGAAATTCCCATTCGCCCTTGGCGTCACGTCTTGCTTCAACAATCCTCTTGAGTTCGTACTTTCCCCCTTCGATTACCCGATCGGACAAGTGTTTTGCAGTCCAAAAAAGGGGTTTACCCCGATCCTTGGGGGAGGGGATCTCTCTCTTGAGGCGATCACCCGAAACGTCAATTTCCCTGCTGACATCCACACGAATCCTCCACCTGTTCTCACCAAGACGCGCTGTGACAGCGAATGGCCCCTCCCACAAGGGAAGAAGCTTGTCATCTCCGTCCAGGGTGGTTTCGGATTTTCGAAGCCAAACTCGATCATCGACTTCAAAATTGTGGGGGTTTTTTCGACCTTGATTTTGAACCCAAAGCCAGTCAGCTTGATGCTTCTCGATTAATTTCGACACAGATTTATCTGCTCGTTGGACTTCGTCCAAAAACAGCGAAGCATCCTTACAGGGGCGAGGATTATTCAACGGCATGTTCCACCAACACTTCTTTCGTCCAAAGACAATTTCATTAGGAGAAAGGCCATGATACAAAGGCGTGTTGTGGTAACGGCGAAGCAATGCGAAGAGAAATTCCATCCAATGGAAATCCTTTTCACTCGCGAGCTCCTTACGAAGCATATTAATTATTGAGCGGCCGGCTCTTTCGCCAGGCAGCGCTCGATGCGAGTGGATTTCACATCGGAGGTGGTGGATTCCAAGGCGAGCACACAATTCTCTCCACCATTCGGAGGTGTACTCTTTGCCTGAATCCGTCACCACCTCGGATGGGACGTCCCAGCCTCCCATCTAGGTCTGCGCGCACCATTTGGCGGCAGCCTTGCCAGTCATCGACTCAATGTTGCAAGGCAACACTTGAATGTAGCCGGAATGACGGCACTGAATGAGGAGCACACCATTGACTTTTTTGTTAGTCCAATGGCACTCTTCGTCATCGAGCTCACCGAGATAGAAAAAATCACTCGTGACTCTGTTGAAGAGACGCTCCGGAATAGGATGAGGCCTCAGATGGCCGTGCTTCTTCGCGCTGGGAGGCGTCGAGACAGCACATTGGGCACATCCGGCAGCTACTTTCATGCGGTGAGTATATAGCCGTGAGCCAAACAACCTATGTTTAATCATCGACCACAGTCGACGGCCATGTGCGTGGGGGGACTCCCATTTGTGCCACCAGTTTAACACTCGGGGGGCTAGGGCGTCTGGCACACACAATTTACCCTCCATCCACAGCTTCCCCCCATCCAACGAGTACTCAGCAAAAATCCCATCCCTGTGAGCATCTTTGGATTTGAGATTTCCAAAGACCTCTTTAAACATGGGATCCTGCAGGTAATCGGACGTCCAGTCACGGATGATCAGGGAATCCTTCGGCAGGGGTGGAGTTTTGGCCGGATCTCGGCGCTTAATGCCTTGGATCAACCGAAATCGACTTACTTGTCGGGTATAGTCAAACCGTTTCACACTCCCTGAGGAGGGATCGGTGACTTTTTCCACGACTTTCAGCGTTTTGGTACAGATCTCATGGGCATGTGCCGGATCTGTGATGGCCGTGATGTCGTGACACGGCAATGCGTGCTGTTTAACAGCGCACTGCATGCATGCACGTCGAATGAGTTTCTTTTCTTCCTGATCCCATTCGATGATGACATGGCGGTCCTGCTCCGTACCATGGATGTTGGTACTTTGCAGCCCCTCTGAGGCGGGGTAAGCCCATCGGCTCAGAGCATCCGCTACCGTGTTATGTTTTCCAGGCAAATACGACACATGGAGGTCAAACAGAGAGAGAAATTCGTGCCATCTGGCCCGTCGACCAGCTGGGCTCGCGACAGTATCAATGTGTTCGGTGGCCCAATACTCCAGAGATCGATGATCCGTCAGGACCTCGACTCGATTGGTGCCAACCCACGATTGGTACTTTTTTAAAGCACAGATGATGGCGTAAGTCTCTTGCTCACGCGGCGACCATTGCATCTGGCGTGGGGCTAGCTTCCGTGACCAAAATGCAAGAGGGTAATGATCGCCGGTGGCTTCATCAACCTGTTCAAGGACAGCTCCGATCGCGTACCTAGATGCGTCGGTTCTAATGTAGAAGGGTCGGTCAAATTGGGGCACATGCAACGTGGCGACTTCGCAGAGGGCTGCCTTCAAGTGATGGAAGGCCTCCTCGCACTCGTCAGTCCACCTGACACGAACCTTTGAACCTGCCTTGCCCGCATCTCTCCCTACCTTCAATAATTCAGTGAGGGGGGCAGCAAATTTGGCATAATTCGGCACAAAAGTGTGGTAAAAATTGCAACAACCCAGGAATCCTCTCAATTCCGTGATCGTCTCAGGGCGCTTCCAGTTCTGAATAGCGACGAGCTTCCCTGGACTGGGTCGTCGGGTGCCATTCTCTAGGAGCGAACCACAAAATTCGACTGATTTTAAAAATAATTTTCCCTTCTTTGGCCCACAAACCAGCTGATTGGCGTCAAGAATGTCCAAAACTTGGTTCAGCTGCTTCTCATGTAGGGCCACCAGCTCGGCTTCGGTCAGTCCCTCCCCCTCCGTCGCGATGATTATTTCATCTATGTACACACTCACGAAGGCACGAAGCTCAGGATGGGTTGTGAACAGCACATCCTCCATCATTCTTTGAAAAAATGAGGGGGCGTTCTTCAGCCCCATGGGCATGACGGTCCATTGGACTGGGCCACATGGCGTGCACATACAGGTAAGAGGTCTGCTGTCCTTCCTCAACGGCATTTGGTGAAAGCCGTGACGGAGATCCAGCACAGAGAACAAACGACCTCTTGCCCTCTTGGCGATTTCCTCCTCAATGAGGGGCAGGGGGTGTGAATCCGCCTTGGTTTCGGCGTTGAGATTGCGAAAATCAACAACCATTCGCCAACCATCAATGGTGTTCTGGTCTGCAGGCGGTGGCTTCGGGACTGTGAAGGGTGAACAGCACCATTCGCTGGTCATACAACCCTCAAGCCAACCAAATTCCCTGAGATTTCTCTCGATGATTTTTCGGAGTATCTCATGTTTGTGTCCATGATTTTCATAAGGGCGCTGTTTTTTTGCCTTGTACCCTTCACGAAGCTCGATGAAGGCTTCACCGAACTGTCCACGGACAGGGGGGTCTTTGATCAACTTCCCTGAAAGGGTTGTGTCCTTCCGTTCCTCAAAAATCTTTTCTCTTGACTTGGAACACAATTCAGTGTCCACCTGATCGCCAGGAATTACTGTCGAAAAAACTTTGGCGACTTCTTCGGCTTTGGCAGGAAGAATCTTCTTACGGATGTCCCTAAACAGATCCGTATCCACTGCCTCTTGAAGATAGGTGGGTCTTGTGTCGAAATCCCAGAGATTCTCTTCGTGATCCAGCTCCTCGAAAGGATCCATGAAAGCTTCCACAGGGGGTTTTTCATAAAAAACTCTGAATTTGCGGCGCGATTGGAGATTTTTCCTCGCCCGTGCACTGAAGATTCTTTTCGATGTCGACCGTATTGGGGAAGAGGGAGACGAGGCGGATCCATTGGACGTTGAATCACCTTGGGTATCTGACGGACAAAAATCAGAAAAAATAGATTCATCATCAGTACCACGCTCAACCTCAGATTCAGACCCAACACAGGAATCTGTACTAGAATCAGCAGAATTAGAGTCAGAAAGCTTTCCATCCACCAGGAATGCAAGCGAACTCCAGGACCGCTGTGGCAGGGGACCTGTGTCGTCCCTGGCATACAGCTTAATCTTCCTGGGAAGTTCGATGTAATCTACACAAATGTCCTGTAATTCCTGAAACCAAGGCTTGTCGTCCCACAAGGGCACAACCAAAATTGCCTGGGTTTTATCTTGCTTGATTTTGTGGATGACCTGCTGGATTAAGTGAAACGGAGGATTAATCCACAACTTCTTGTCCCATTTATGGGTCCAAGCGTCGCTAAAGTGCTTGTCAAAGCGCTTGTTCATACGGTTAGCAAAGGCATCATACTGGGGCCAAAATGAATGATGTTCATGAAAGTATTCACAAATTGCATCGCGCCATTTGTCGACAACTCTGTAGGATGAAGAGTGCCAGCGCGAAGGGCGTCGTGGCTGGGAGTCCCTACGAAGACATTCTAACTCTTGGGAGTAATCGGCACTCCCATTCACCTCTGCAATGGTGACATCTTCACCAAATTTTGGTGTCACCTTTTGCTTCAAAAATTCTTCTGCACTTTTAAACCCTGCGTGCAAAAAACGAAATTCGGGACGCTCCAAAGGACCTGACTCCAGCAAAAAATAACGACGATGACCTACGGGCGCTACCCTGTTCTTGCGAAGCCAAGGATGCCCCAAATAAAGGTCATACTTTATGTCAGCACGATAAAAGTAGTCATCCTTAAGGACAACTTCTTCCACATTTTGCCCTTCCCAAAGGTCTTGAGCGACCAAATGAGTTGATATATAACAACCGCGTTGCCCACCTGCGAGAGAATGTCCAGAAACTCCCTCGAGGGTAACAGGATGCGGCGATTCAAACACGCAGTCGTCGGGTAAGAAGGAATTGGATTGGAGATTTACCTCTGATCCATTGTCACACAAACAAGTGGCGAGGTGGAAATTTCCCTTGCAATCAGAGACCCACAGCTTTGTGACAAACTGACGAGCCCTGTGCTTGGACTGTACACCAACCTCGTCCACTACAACAGAAGGATCCGCTGCCGGATCCAGGGGAGAGGAGACAAGGGACCCTACATCAAGTAATGGTCGATCAGGAATTTGGGGATCATGCCTGAAATCGCCTGGGGAGGGGCGATTTTCGTGGCTCCCCTAGGCGTTCTGACCTCCAGCGGCTGCGTTAACATTGTGAACACAGCCTGTTTCGTCGATCCATTCATCTTGGAACGGATCATCCGCTGGATTCAGGGCATTTTCGACATAATCTCGATCCGCATCGGACACCTGATCTGCACCTGAGACCTGATCCACACGATGGTTTCCTTTTCCACGTCCACGGCCACGGCCGCCAGATGATGGGCCACCACCGTCGCCACGCCCTCTGCCCTTACCAGAGAAGGGGGTTCCCGAAGGATTTCCCTTACCTTTACCCTGTGATTCTGGAGCATTTCCTTTGTTTGTACCGGATTGAGGGGTTTGGCCTGGATTTCGATTTCCGCCTCCGGCGTTGACATTGGGACTTGTCTGGCCGTTTGGCTGTCCACCGGAGCCGGATGGAGTCCGATTCCCTTTGCCTTGGGACCCGCCAGGGCCTCCAGTATTTTTGTTCCCACCGGAGGGAGTCGAATTACCCTTTCCCCCCTTGGCACCATCCACCTGTCTGTCATTCCTGTCTGAATTCTGCGAATTACTGACATTTTCACCAATCACCTTGTGATCGTAAGCAGACCATCGGTGATTAGCAGTAGAATGCGTCTTAGCTCGGTTCGTAGAACCTAGAAGAAGGCAGATGCTACAATGATCCTGAACATTCCGGGTGTCATTCACCTTTTTGTTGCCCTTTTGGGCCCCATTTTGGGTGTTCTGCTGGGTATTCCTGTTTCCCCCAAGACCCTCATGGAAATTTTGATTGGCGGCGTCAGCGAGCCTCTCAACCTCTTCCCACAGTTCCTGCGGAGTAAACGAAAACACCCAGTTCCTGGCCTTCAGGCGATGGCCGTGGAAACTTACTCCCCTATTGAGGACTTGGACAAACAAGTCCCGATCCTCGTGTTCATTAAACTTGATTTTCCACGTGTTTTCAGTGAATTTCACCTTGGTAAACGACGTGGGGGAGCACTTTTGAAGTGCCTCCCTGACGGTAAACCGGTTGGCCGAGGCGTCAAAGCCATCGATCTCCGCCCACCAGGTCTTGACCTTTTCTTCGGATTGTTTATTCCGAAGGGTGGCGGCGGTTTCAGAGGGGATCTTGTCAAAAATCAGATTTTTCAGCTCGGCACTAGAAAATTTTTCGCCTGAATGTTCAGATTCTTCTACGAGATTCCAGAAGCGCTGTCTCTTGTCTTGCACTTCGTGCAAGATCAATCGAGAGAATGAAGGAAAATTCTTCAACATCTGGTGGTAATGGTCCTCAGGCAGCCGGGATCCACGTACCTCCAACTGTTCCCACACCTCATCAAAGGTAAGGGGGGAACTTGAATCTTCACGATCACTCCAGGTCCTGAGCCAAGTGTTGGCCGGCGCTCCCTCAAGGCAGTCCAAGAGCGCCATCAGGAACTGATCATCCTGGAGTTTTTGAGTCTTAACCCACAGTTTAAATTCCCGTTGGAACTGAGGCCAACGTCTGGGGTTCCCATTATACTTTGGTTGCTTGGCAACCTGGCGAAGTCGCAATGAAGTAGGATTTAGGAGTGAATCCAGCCCAACACCGGCCGTAATGGCAGACACCTTGGCGGCATCATTAGCCACACCAGCTCCGGCGAGGGTCTGGGCGAGCAACATCTGGGCAATTGCATTGGAATCAACAGCAGGAAGGGTAGTACGGGAGGCAGTTCGTTTGGCATTTTGAGCCTCATTCCTAGCCTTCACCGATCTACTCTGAGATCGAGAGATTGTAACCCTTTCCTTTAGCTTAGTCCTGCTGATCCTTGCGTCGGTGGTCTTAGAGTCCACCGAAGGAGCAATCGAAAAAATTTCTGTCGCCTCCTCCGACGGTTCTGTTGTTTGTTCCACCGATGATGCGCCCTCAGATCGCATGTGGGTCTTGAAAAGATCTTTAATTCCCAGCGTCTGAATGATGAGTTGCATTTGATCTTTGAGCAATTGGAGCTCAGAGTCTCGCTGTAATCTGCAAGAGCAGTCGGCAGGACAGTACATACCGTGTCCTGAAGGGCCTGAGCAGGCTGTCGGACCGCTAATCTCAGTGGTTCGCAGCCAGGAGTCCACTTGGGGAGCTCCTTCAGTCCTAATTTCCAGGCTTGCCTGCCTAGCTGCCTCTAAAATTCCTTCCTCAACCGCGGCGGCTAGATCGTCGCGGATGGAAACAGAGGGATGAGGGGCGGAGGGCCCGGCAACAGGTGCCTTGGTCTTCTCCTTCGGGAAGGGGCTTGCCTCCCAGATCTGCAAGAAAATGGCAAAAGATTCATCTTCTTGAGAACACCACCACATCCTGGTATTAATTTCTTCTTGAAGGAGGAAAAAATATTCGAATAAAAAATCAGAGGCGATTCTTTCTTGTCCTATCAGCTTAGACGTGGCTAATAGACAAAGGGCCTCAAGCGCCTCAAGGTTACGGGTCACTTCCGAAGACAAATGGTTGTCCCATTGTGCCCATGAGGCTGGTCGATTGTAGGTAGGTACCTCACCTGGACCACCCATCTCAATGTCGTCAATGTCGGCATCGATGGTCACAAAATGTGAACATTGGTACGGAGTATTAGTACCTGCCAGGTCCGTAAGCTCCACCGGAGCGTTGCCATTAGCGTAGGCTGGGAGATTCCAGCTGCTTGATGGCCAATTTCGACTGGGATCTTGATTGTAATCTGGGCCTCCACAGCTGCTGATTTGTGTCCTTCCTGGGCAATTTGGGCTTGCGCAAGGCATTCCTCTCAAGGCCTCGTTCGCACAGCACCACGGGAGCGTGATCGTTACGTCTCCGGAGGTGGCGGAGTCTACGGGGCCATACTGAGGGGCTAGCTGTGGTTGGGACACCAAAGGAACAACATTCAGGTAGCCTCTGCTACCATGAAAGTGCTGCCCTGGGTCGTTGTGGGTGCCGGAGGGCTGGGGGCCGGCAAGACCAGTGGGGCAGGCACGCGAGGAGTCTTCCTGGATGTTGTTATTGGGGGTAGAACCGGAGACACGGACACCAACGGAGGCGAGAGCAGCGACAACAGAAGCAAGGTCCATGCTGATTGTGGTCCGGCAGAAAATCCCAGTCTATGAAGAAAATTGAGGGGAATTATTCTAAATACATCTGAGTGTCCGAAACTGTCTGAAAGAATTTAAATAATCCATTTATGTAAAATTGTCTGGCCGATCTGGCCCGCGAGCGCGCGTCAGCGGCAAATGGCGATTCCAGCTAAAATAGCGGAATGCGGCGGATTTACGGGAAATGGACCGCGGAATCAAATCCGGCATATCAGAAATATATAGGAAATATCCTGTGACTGAGCTGCGAGGCGGCAATTCCGCCGAAGCAAAGAAAATGACCAAAATGTAGCCAATCTGGGCAGAATGTCTGAAAATCTGAGCAGATGGGGCTAGCCGCACTTACACCCCCATTGCCCCCAATTGCCCCCCATTGCCCCCCATCGCCCCCCCTCGCCCCCCCTGGCCCCCCATCGCCCCCCATTACCCCCGATCGCCCCCCATTGCCCCCCATCGCCCCCCATCGCCCCCCCATCGCCCCCCATCGCCCCCCCTCGCCCCCCCTGGCCCCCCCTGGCCCCTCATCGCCCCCCATCGCCCCCCATCGCCCCCCATCGCCCCCAATTGCCACCAATTGCCCCCAATCGCCCCCCATCGCCCCCCATCGCCCCCCACCGCCCCCCTCGCCCCCCATCGCCCCCCATCGCTTCCCCTCGCCCCCCACCGCCCCCCTCGCCCCCCATCGCCCCCCCTCGCCCCCCACCGCCCCCCACCACCCCCCACCGCCGCCCTCGCCCCCCCTCGCCCCCAATCGCCCCCCATCGCCCCCCCTTGCCCCCCCTTGCCCCCCTTCGCCCCCCTCGCCCAACATTGCCCCCAATTGCCCCCCATTGCCCCCCATTGCCCCCCCTCGCCCCCCCTCGCCCCCCATTGCCCCCCATCGCCCCCCATCGCCCCCCATCGCCCCCCATCGCCCCCCATCGCCCCCCATCGCCCCCAACCCCCCCTCGCCCCCCGTCGCCCCCAATCGCCCCCAAATTGCCCCCCCATTCGCCCCCCCTCGCCCCCCATCGCCCCCCATCGCCCCCCATCGCCCCCGATCGCACCCCATCGCCCACCCTCGCCCCCCCATCGCCCCCCGTCGCCCCGAATTGCCCCCAACCCCCCCTTGCCCCCCATCGCCCCCCATCGCCCCCTCTCGCCTCCCATCGCCCCCCCTCGCCCCCCTTCGCCCCCCCTCGCCCCCCTTCGCCCCCGATCGCCCCCGATCGCCCCCCTCGGCCCCCCTCGCCCCCCCTCACCCCCCTCCGCCCCCCCTCGCCCCCCATCGCCCCCGATCGCCCCCCCTCGCCCCCCCTCACCCCCCCTCGCCCCCCATCGCCCCCCATCGCCCCCAATCGCCCCCGGTCGCCCCCCATCGCCCCCCACCGCCCCCCATCGCCCCCGGTCGCGCCCCTTCGCCACCCATCGCCCCCCCTCGCCCCCGATCGCCCCCCATCGCTCCCCCTCGCCCCCCATCGCCCCCCGTCGCCCCCCCTCGCCCCCCATCGCTCCCCCTCGCCCCCCCTCGCCCCCCATCGCCCCCCATCGCCCCCCCTCGCCCCCCATCGCCCCCCCTCGCCCCCATCGGGCCCCATCGCCCCCGATCGCCCCCGCCTCGCCCCCCATCGCCCCCCATTTGCCCCCATCGCCCCCCATCGCCCCCAATCGCCCCCGGTCGCCCCCCATCGCCCCCCACCACCCCCCACCGCCGCCCTCGCCCCCCCTCGCCCCCCATCGCCCCCCATCGCCCCCCCTCGCCCCCCCTCGCCCCCCATCACCCCCCCTCGCCCCCCGTCGCCCCCCATTGTCCCCCATCGCCCCTCCTCGCCCCCCCTCGCACCCTCTCGAACCCCCTCGCCCTCATCGCCCCCCATCGCCCCCCCTCGCCCCCGAGCGGCCCCCCATTGCCCCCCATCGCCCCCCACCGCCCCCCATCGCCGCCCTTCGCCCCCCCTCGCCCCCCATCGCCCCCCAGCGCCCCGCATCGCCCCCCCTCGCAGCCCATCGCCCCCCATCGCCCCCCATTGACCCCCTATCTCCCCCCATCGCCCCCGATCGCCCCCGATAGCCCCCCATCACCCCCCCTCGCCCCCTCTCGCCCCCCATCGCCCCCCCATTGCCCCCCATCCCCTCCCATCGCCCCCCATCGCCCCCAAACGCCACCCATCGCCCCCCCTCGCCCCCCTCGCCCCCCATCGCCCCCCATCGCCCCCCCTCGCTCCCCCTCGCCCCCCATCGCCCCCCCTCGCCCCCCATCGCTCCCCCCTACCCCCCCTCGCCCCCCATCGCCCCCGATCGCCCCCCATCGCCCACCATCGCCCCCCCATCGCCCCCCGTCGCCCCCCATCGCCCCCCATCGCCCCCCATCCCCCCCCAGTGCCCCCCCTCGCCCCCTATCGCCCCCCATTGCCCCCAATTGCCCCCCATCGCCCCCCATCGCCCCCCATCGCCCCCTATCGCCCCCCATTGCCCCCAATTGCCCCCCATCGCCCCCCATCGCCCCCCATCGCCCCCCGTCGCCCCCGATTGCCCCCAACCCCCCCTCGCCCCATATCGCGCCCCATGGCCCCCCTCGGCCCCCCTCGCCCCCCCTCGCCCCCCATCGCCCCCGATCGCCCCCCCTCGCCCCCCCTCACCCCCCCTCGCCCCCCATCGCCCCCCATAGCCCCCAATCGCCCCCCATCGCCCCCCATTTCCCCCCGTTGCCCTCCATCGCCCCCCATCGCCCCCCCTCGCCCCCCATCAGCCCCCCTCGCCCCCCCTCGCCACCCATCGCCCCCCATTGTCCCCCATCGCCCCCCCTCGCCCCCCCTCGCACCCCCTCGCCCCCATCGCCCCCCATCGCCCCCCCTCGCCCCCCAACGCCCCCCCATTGCCCCCCATCGCCTCCATCGCCCCCCACCGCCCCCCATCGCTCCCCGGCGCCCCCCCTCGCCCCCCCTCGCCCCCCAAACGCCCCCCTTCGCCCCCCATCGCCCCCCATCGCCCCGCATCGCCCCCCCTCGCTACCCATCGCCGCCCATCGCCCCCCATTGCCCCCCCATCTCCCCCCATCGCCCCCCATCGCCCCCGATAGCCCCCCATCACCCCCCCTCGCCCCCTCTCGCCCCCCCATTGCCCCCGCATTGCCCCCCATCGCCTCCCATCGCCCCCCAACGCCACCCATCGCCCCCCCTCGCCCAACTCGCCCCCCATCGCCCCCCATCCCCCCCCAGTGCCCCCCCTCGCCCCCTATCGCCCCCCATTGCCCCCAATTGCCCCCCATCGCCCCCCATCGCCCCCCATCGCCCCCCGTCGCCCCCAATTGCCCCCAACCCCCCCTTGCCCCCCATCGCCCCCCATCGCCCCCCATCGCCCCCCCTCGCCCCCCCTCGCCCCCCCTCGCCCCCCCTCGCCCCCCATCGCCCCCGATCGCCCCCGATCGCCCCCCTCGCCCCCCCTCGCCCCCCCCCGCCCCCCCTCGCCCCCCATCGCCCCCCCTCGCCCCCCCTCACCCCCCCTCGCCCCCCATCGCCCCCCATCGCCCCCAATCGCCCCCGGTCGCCCCCCTTCGCCCCCCACCGCCCCCCATCGCCCCCGGTCGCCCCCCTTCGCCACCCATCGCCCCCCCTCGCCCCCGATCGCCCCCCATCGCCCCCCCTCGCCCCCCATCGCCCCCCGTCGCCCCCCCTCGCCCCCCATCGCTCCCCTTCGCCCCCCCTCGCCCCCCATCGCCCCCCATCGCCCCCCCTCGCCCCCCATCGCCCCCCCTCGCCCCCATCGGGCCCCATCGCCCCCCATCGCCCCGCCTCGCCCCCCATCGCCCCCCATTTGCCCCCATTGCCCTCCATCGCGCCCCCATCGCCCCCCATCGCCCCCCCTCGCCCCTCCTCGCCCCCCATCACCCCCCCTCGCCCCCCGTCGCCCCCCATTGTCCCCCATCGCCCCCCCTCGCCCCCCCTCGCACCCTCTCGAACCCCCTCGCCCTCATCGCCCCCCATCGCCCCCCCTCGCCCCCGAGCGGCCCCCCATTGCCCCCCATCGCCCCCCACCGCCCCCCATCGCCGCCCTTCGCCCCCCATCGCCCCCCAGCGCCCCGCATCGCCCCCCCTCGCAGCCCATCGCCCCCCATCGCCCCCCATTCACCCCCTATCTCCCCTCATCGCCCCCGATCGCCCCCGATAGCCCCCCATCACCCCCCCTCGCCCCCTCTCGCCCCCCATCGCCCCCCCATTGCCCCCCATCCCCTCCCATCGCCCCCCATCGCCCCCCAACGCCACCCATCGCCCCCCCTCGCCCCCCTCGCCCCCCATCGCCCCCCATCGCCCCCCCTCGCTCCCCCTCGCCCCCCATCGCCCCCCCTCGCCCCCCATCGCTCACCCCTACCCCCCCTCGCCCCCCATCGCCCCCAATCGCCCACCATCGCCCCCCCATCGCCCCCCGTCGCCCCCTATCGCCCCCCATCGCCCCCCATCGCCCCCCATCCCCCCCCAGTGCCCCCCCTCGCCCCCTATCGCCCCCCATTGCCCCCAATTGCCCCCCATCGCCCCCCATCGCCCCCCATCGCCCCCTATCGCCCCCCATTGCCCCCAATTGCCCCCCATCGCCCCCCATCGCCCCCCATCGCCCCCCGTCGCCCCCGATTGCCCCCAACCCCCCCTCGCCCCATATCGCGCCCCATGGCCCCCCTCGGCCCCCCTCGCCCCCCCTCGCCCCCCATCGCCCCGGATCGCCCCCCCTCGCCCCCCCTCACCCCCCCTCGCCCCCCATCGCCCCCCATAGCCCCCAATCGCCCCCGGTCGCCCCCCATCGCCCCCCACCGCCCCCCATCGCCCCCCCTCGCCCCCCTTCGCCCCCCATCGCCCCCCATAGCCCCCAATCGCCCCCGATCGCCCCCGGTCGCCCCCCCTCGCCCCCCTCCGCCCCCGATCGCCCCCCGTCGCCCCCCCTCGCCCCCCATCGCTCCCCCTCGCCCCCCCCCCCCCCCTCGCCCCCCATTTCCCCCCGTTGCCCTCCATCGCCCCCAATCGCCCCCCCTCGCCCCCCCTCGCCACCCATCGCCCCCCATTGTCCCCCATCGCCCCCCCTCGCCCCTCCTCGCACCCCCTCGCTCCCATCGCCCCCCATCGCCCCCCCTCGCCCCCCAACGCCCCCCCATTGCCCCCCATCGCCTCCATCGCCCCCCACCGCCCCCCATCGCTCCCCGGCGCCCCCCCTCGCCCCCCCTCGCCCCCCAAACGCCCCCCTTCGCCCCCCATCGCCCCCCATCGCCCCGCATCGCCCCCCCTCGCTACCCATCGCCGCCCATCGCCCCCCATTGCCCCCCCATCTCCCCCCATCGCCCCCCATCGCCCCCCATCGCCCCCCATCACCCCCGCTCGCCCCCTCTCGCCCCCCCATTGCCCCCGCATTGCCCCCCATCGCCTCCCATCGCCCCCGGACGCCACCCATCGCCCCCCCTCGCCCAACTCGCCCCCCATCGACCCTCATTGCCCCCCCCCCCCCTCGCCCCCCAATCCCCCCCAATGCCCCCCCTCGCCCCCTATCGCCCCCAATTGCCCCCCATCGCCCCCCATCGCCCCCTGTCGCCCCCAATTGCCCCCAACCCCCCCCGCCCCATATCGCGCACCATCGCCCCCCATCGCCCCCTCTCGCCCCCCTCGCCCCCCCTCGCCCCCCCTCGCCCCCCCTCGGCCCCCCTCACCCTCTCTCGCCCCCCTCGCACCCCCTCAGCCCCCCTCGCCCCCCCTCGCCCCCCATCGCCCCCCGATCGCCCCCCCTCGCCCCCCCTCATCCCCCCTCGCCCCCCATCGCCCCCCATAGCCCCCAATCGCCCCCGGTCGCCCCCCACCGCCCCCCCTCGCCCCCGGTCGGCCCCCCTCGCCCCCCTTCGCCACCCATCGCCCCCCCTCGCCCCCCATCGCCCCCCGATCGCCCCCCATCGCCCCCCCTCGCCCCCCATCGCCCCCGATCGCCCCCCGTCGCCCCCCCCCGCCCCCCATCGCTCCCCCTCGCCCCCCCCTCGCCCCCCCTCGCCCCCCATTTCCCCCCATTGCCCTCCATCGCCCCCCATCGCCCCCCCTCGCCCCCCCTCGCCCCCCATCACCCCCACTCGCCCCCCCCCGCCACCCATCGCCCCCCAATGTCCCCCATCGCCCCCCCTCGCCCCCCCTCGCCCCCCTCGCCCCCATCGCCCCCCATCGCCCCCCCTCGCCCCCCAACGCCCCCCCATTGCCCCCCATCGCCCCCCATCGCCCCCACCGCCCCCAATCGCCCCCCACCGCCCCCCCTCGCCCCCCCTCGCCCCCCAAACGCCCCCCATCGCCCCCCATCCCCCCCCATCGCCCCGCATCGCCCCCCTCGCCACCCATCGCCGCCCATCGCCCCCCATTGCCCCCCCATCGCCCCCCATCGCCCCCGATAGCCCCCCATCGCCCCCCATCACCCCCGCTCGCCCCCTCTCGCCCCCCCACTGCCCCCCCATTGCCCCCCATCGCCTCCCATCGCCCCCCAACGCCAACCATCGCCCCCCCTCGCCCCCTCGCCCCCCATCGCCACCCATCGCCTCCCCTCGCCCCCCCTCGCCCCCCATCGCCCCCCATCGCCCCCCCTCGCCCCCCCTCGCCTCCCCTCGCCCCCCATCGCCCCCCATCGCCCCCCCTCGCCACCCATCGCCCCCCATCGCCCCCCATTGCCCCCCCATCTCCCCCCATCGCCCCCCATCGCCCCCCATCGCCCCTCATAGCCCCCCATCGCCCCCCATCATCCCCCCTCGCCTCCTCTCGCCCCCCATCGCCCCCCCATCGCCCCCCATCGCCCCCATCGCCCCCCCTCGCCCCCCCTCGCCCCCCATCGCCCCCCATCGCCCCCCATCGCCCCCCATCGCCCCCCATCGCCCCCCATCGCCCCCAATTGCCCCCAACCCCCCCTCGCCCCCCCTCGCCACCCATCGCCCCCCATTGCCCCCCCATCGCCCCCCATCGCCCCCCATCAGGCCCCCTCGCCCCCTCTCGCCCCCCATCGCCCCCCCATTGCCCCCCCCTTGCCCCCCATCGCCTCCCATCGCCCCCCTTCACCCCCCAACGCCACCCATCGCCCCCCTCTGGCCCCCCTCGCCCCCCATCGCCCCCTCCTCGCCCCCCCCTCGCCCCCCATCGCCCCCCATCGCCCCCCATCGCCCCCCATCGCCCCCCATCGCCCCCAATTACCCACAACCCCCCCTCGCCCCCCCATCGCCCCCCCTCGCCCCCCCTCGCCCCCCATCGCCCCCCATCGCCCCCCATCGCCCCTCATCGCCCCCCATCGCCCCCCATCGCCCCCAATTGCCCCCAACCCCCCCTCGCCCCCCGTCGCCCCCCCTCGCCCCCCATCGCCCCCCATCGCCCCCCTCGCCCTCCCTCGCCCCCCGTCGCCCCCATCGCCCCCCCCTCACCCCCCATCGCCCCCCGTCGCCCCGCATCGCCCCCCCTCGCCCCGCATCGCCCCCCATCACCCCTCATCGCCCCCGATCGCCCCCAATCGCCCCAGATCGCACCCGATCAGCCCCCCATCACCCCCCATCGCCCCCCCCTTGCCCCCCCATTGCCCCCCTCACCCCCCCTCACCCCCCATCGCCCCCCATCGCCCCCCTTCGCCACCCATCGCCCCCCCTCGCCCCCCCTAGCCCCCCATCGCCCCCCATCGCCCCCCCTCGCCCCCCCTCGCCCCCCATCGCCCCGTATCGCCCCCCCTCGCCCCACCTCGCCCCTCATCGCCCCCCATCGCCCACGATCGCCCCCGATCACCCCCCATCGCCCACCATCGCCCCCCATCGCCCCCAATCGCCCCCCATCGCCCCCCATCGCCCCCCATCGCGCCCCACCGCCCCCCATCGCTCCCCACCGCCCCCCCTCGCCCCCCAAACGCCCCCCTTCGCCCCCCATCGCCCCCCCTCGCCCCCCATCGCCCCCCATCGCCCCCCATCGCCCCCCATCGGCCCCCCTCGCCACCCATCGCCCCCCCATCTCCCCCCATCGCCCCCCATCGCCCCCGATCGCCCCCGATAGCCCCCCATCACCCCCCTCGCCCCCTCTCGCCCCCCATCGCCACCCCATTGCCCCCCCATTGCCCCCCATCGCCTCCCATCGCCCCCCATCGCCCCCCAACGCCACCCATCGCCCCCACTCGCCCCCCTCGCCCCCCATCGCCCTCCATCGCCCCCCCTCGCCCCCCCTCGCCCCCCATCGCCCCCCATCGCCCCCCAATCGCCCCCCCTCGCCCCCCCTCGCCCCCCTCACCACCCATCGCCCCCCATCGCCCCGATCGCCCCCGATCGCCCCCATCGCCCAACCATCGCCCCCCCATCGCCCCCCATCGCCCCCCATCGCCCCCCATCGCCCCCCATCGCCCCCCATCGCCCCATCGCCCCCCATTGCCCCCATCGCCCCCCATGCCCCCCCATTGCCCCCCTCGCCCCCATCGCCCCCTATCGCCCCTCATTGCCCCCAATTGCCCCCCATTGCCCCCCATCGCCCCCCCTCGCCCCCCATCGCCCCCCATCGCCCCCCATCGCCCCCCATCGCCCCCCATCGCCCCCAATTAGCCCCGACCCCCCCTCGCCCCCCATCGCCGCCCATCGCCCCCCCTCGCCCCCCCTCGCCCGCCATCGCCCCCCCTCGCCCCCCGTCGCCCCCCATCACCCCCCCTCGCCCCCCATCGCCCCCCATCGCCCCCGATCGCCCCCGATCGCCCCCGATCGCCCCCGATCGCCCTCCATCGCCCCCCATCACCCCCTATCGCCCCCCATCGCCCCCCCATTGCCCCCCCATTGCCCTCCATCGCCCCCCATCGCCCCCCAACGCCACCCATCGCCACCCCTCGCCCCCCATCGCCACCCATCGCCCCCCTTCGCCCCCCATCGCCCCCCATCGCCCCCCATCGCCCCCCCTCGCCCCCCCTCGCCCCCCATCGCCCCTGATCGCCCCCGAACGCCCCCGATCGCCCCCCATCGCCCACCATCGCCCCCCCATCGCCCCCCGTCGCCCCCCATCGCCCCCCATCGCCCCCCACCACCCCCCGCTCGCTCCCCATTGCCCCCCACCGCCCCCCATCGCCCCCCATCGCCCCCCATCCCCCCCCATCGCCCCCCCTCGCCCCATATCGCCCCCCATTGCCCCCAATTGCCCCCCATCGCCCCCCTCGCCCGCCATCGCCCCCCCTCGCACCCGGTCGCCCCCGATCGCCACCCTCGCCCCCCTCACCCCCCCTTACCCCCCCTCACCCCCCATCGCCCCCCATCGCCCCCCCTCGCCCCCCCTCGCCCCCCATCGCCCCCGATCGCCCCCGATCGCCCCCCATCGCCCCCCATCGCCCCACCATCGCCCGCCATCGCCCCCCATCGCCCCCCCATTGCCCCCCCATTGCCCCCCATCGCCTCCCATCGCCCCCCATCGCCCACCAACGCCACCCATCGCCCCCCCTCGCCCCCCCTAGCCCCCCATCGCCCCCCATCGCCCCACATCGCCCCCCCTCACCCCCCATCGCCCCCCATCGCTCACGATCGCCCCCAATCGCCCACCATCGCCCCCCCATCGCCCCCCGTCGCCCCCCATCGCCCCCCATCGCCCCCCATCGCCCCCCATCGCCCCCCACCGCCCCCCATCGCTCCCCACCGCCCCCCCTCGCCCCCCCTCGCCCCCCAAACGCCCCCCTTCGCCCCCCATCGCCCTCCTCACCCCCCATCGCCCCCCATCGCCCCCCGTCGCCCCGCATCGCCCCCCTCGCCACCCATTGCCCCCCCATCTCCCCCCATCGCCCCCCCCCGCCCCCGATCGCCCCAGATAGCCCCCCATCACCCCCCCTCGCCCCCTCTCGCCCTCCATCGCCCCCCCATTGCCCCCCATCGCCTCCCATCGCCCCCCATCGCCCCCCAACGCCACCCATCGCCCCCCCTCGCCCCCCTCGACCCCCATCGCCCCCCATCGCCCCCCCTCGCCCCCCCTCGCCCCCCCTCGCCCCCCATCGCCCCCCATCGCCCCCCATCGCCCACCCTCGCCCCCCCATCGCCCCCCATCGCCCCCCATCGCCCCCCATCGATCCCCATCGCCCCCCACCGCCCCGCATCGCCCCACATCCCCCCCAATTGCCTCCCATCGCCCCCCATCGCCCCCCCTCGCCCCCATCGCCCCCCATCGCCCCCCATCGCCCCCCATCGCCCCCCATCGCCCCCCATCGCCCCCCATCGCCCCCAATTGCCCCCAACCCCCCCTCGCCCCCCATCGCCCCCCCTCGCCCCCCGTCGCCCCCCCTCGCCCCCCCTCGCCCCCCCTCGCCCCCCATCGCCCCCGAACGCCCCCGATCGCCCCCCATCGCCCACCATCGCCCCCCGTCGCCCCCCATCGCCCCCCATCGCCCCCCAGCGCCCCCCGCTCGCTCCCAATTGCCCCTCCACCGCCCCCCATCGCCCCCCATCGCCCCCCATCCCCCCACATCGCCCCCCCTCGCCGCCCATCGCCCCCCATCGCCCCCCATTGCCCCCAATTGCCCCCCATCGCCCCCCTCGCCCGCAGTCGACCCCCCTCGCCCCCGCCCCCGGTCGCCCCCCTCGCCCCTTCTCGCCCCCCATCGACCCCCCCTCACCCCCCATCGCCCCCCATCGCCCCCCATCGCCCTCCCTCGCCCCCCCTCGCCCCCCATCGCCCCCGATCGCCCCCGATCGCCCCCGATCGCCCCCCATCGCCCCCCATCGCCCCCCATCGCCGCCCCATTGCCCCCCCATTGCCCCCCATCGCCTCCCATCGCCCCCAAACGCCCCCCATCGCCCCCCTCGCCCCCCATCGCCCCACATCGCCCCCCCTCGCCCCCCATCGCCCCCCATCGCCCACGATCGCCCCCGATCGCCCCCCCATCGCCCCCCGTCGCCTTCCATCGCCCCCCATCGCCCCCCATCGCCCCCCTCGCCCCCCCTCGCCCCCCAAACGCCCCCTTTCGCCCCCATCGCCCCCCATCGCCCCCCATCGCCCCGCATCGCCCCCCCTCGCCACCCATCGCCCCCCATCGCCCCCCATTGCCCCCCCATCTCCCCCCATCGCCCCCGATCGCCCCCGACAGCCCCCCATGGCCCCCCATCACCCCCCCTCGCCCCCTCCCGCCCCCCATCGCCCCCCCAATGCCCCCCATCGCCTCCCATCGCCCCCCATCGCCCCCCAACGCCACCCATCGCCCCCCTCGCCCCCCATCGCCCCCCATCGCCCCCCCTCCTCCCCCCTCGCCCCCCATCGCCCCCCATCGCCCCCCATCGCCCCCCCTCGCCCCCCCTCGCCCCCCCTCGCCCCCCATCGCCCCCCATCGCCCACCATCGCCCCCCCATCGCCCCCCGTCGCCCCCCATCGCCCCCCATCGCCCCCCATCGCTCCCCATCGCCCCCCACCGCCCCCCATCCCCCCCCATTACCCCCCCTCGCCCCCCATCGCCCCCTATCGCCCCCCATTGCCCCCAATTGCCTCCGATCGCCCTTCATCGCCCCCCAACGCCGGCCATCGCCCCCCCTCGCCCCCCTCGCCCCCCATCGCCCCCCATCACCCCCCATCGCCCCCCATCGCCCCCCATCGCCCCCCATCGCCGCCAATTGCCCCCAACCCCCCCTCGCCCCCCCTCGCCCCCCGTCGCCCCCCATCGCCCCCCGTCGCCCCCCCTCGCCCCCCATCGCTCCCGATCGCCCCCCTCGCCCCCCCTCGCCCCCCCTCATCCCCCCCCACCCCCCATCGCCCCCCATCGCCCCCCATCGCCCCTCCTCGCCCCCCCTCGCCCCCCCTCGCCCCCCCTCGCCCCCGATCGCCCCCCCATCGCCCCCCATCGCCCCCCGTCCCCCCCATCGCCCCCCCTCGCCCCCCCATTGCCCCCCCATTGCCCCCCATCGCCTCCCATCGCCCCCCAACGCCACCCATCGCCCCCCCTCGCCCCCAATCGCCCCCCCTCGCCCCCCATCGCCCCCCATCGCCCCGCATCGCCCCCCCTCGCCCCCCCTCGCCCCCCATCGCCCCCGATCGCCCCCGATCGCCCCCCTCGCCCCCCATCGCCCCCCATCGCCCCCCACCGCCCCCCACCGCCGCCCTCGCCCCCCATCGCCCCCCATCGCCCCCCACCGCCCCCCTCGCCCCCCATCGCCCCCCATCACCCCCCACCGCCCCCCACCGCCGCCCTCGCCCCCCATCGCCCCCCATCGCCCCCCCTGGCCCCCCCCTCGCTCCCCATTGCCCCCCATCGCCCCCCATCGCTCCCCATCGCCCCCCATCGCCCCCCATTGCCCCCAATTGCCCCCCATCGCCCCCCATTGCCCCCAATTGCCCCCCATCGCCCTCCATCGCCCGCCCCTCGTCCCCCCGGGGCCCCATCGCCCCCCATCGCCCCCCATCGCCCCCGATCGCCCCCCATCGCCCCCACTGGCCTCCCCTCGCCCCCCATCGCCCCCCATCGCCCCCCATCGCCCCCCATCGCCCCCGATCGCCCCCCATCGCCACCAATTGCCCCCAGTTGCCCCCAATCGCCCCCCATCGCCCCCGATCACCCCCCGTTCGCCCCCCGTCGCGCCCCAATCGCCCCCCATTCCCCCCCCATCGCCCCCCATCGCTCCCCATCGCCCCCCAACGCCATCCATCGCCCCCCATCGCCCCCCATCCCCCCCCATTGCCCCCCCTCGCCCCCCATCGCCCCCTATCGCCCCCCATTGCCCCCAATTGCCCCCCATTGCCCCCAATTGCCCCCCCTCGCCCCCCATCGCCCCCCATCGCCCCCCATCGCCCCCCATCGCCCCCAATCGCCCCCAATTGCCCCCAACCCCCCCTCGCCCCCCATCGCCCCCCATCGCCCCCCCCCTCGCCCCCTATCGCCCCCCCTCGCCCCCCCTCGCCCCCCCCTCGCCCCCAATCGCCCCCGATCGCCCCCCCATCGCCCCCCATCGCCCCCCATCACCCGCCATCGCCCCCCATCGCCCCTCCATTGCCCCCCCATTGCCCCCCATCGCCCCCCATCGCCCCCCAACGCCACCCATCGCCCCCCCTCGCCCCCCCTCGCCCCCCATCGCCCCCCCCCGCCCCCTATCGCCCCCCATCGCCCCGCATCGCCCCCCCTCGCCCCCCATCGCCCCGCATCGCCCCCCATCGCCCCCCATCGCCCCCGATCGCCCCCCATCGCCCCCCATCGCCCCCCATCGCCCCCCACCGCCCCCCTCGCCCCCCCATCGCCCCTTACCGCCCCCCAGCGCCGCCCTCGCCCCCATCGCCCCCCATCGCGCCCCATCGCCACCCTTGCCCCCCTCGCTCCCCATTGCCCCCCGACGCCCCCCATCGCCCCCCATCGCCCCCCATTCCCCCCCATCGCCCCCCATTGCCCCCAATTGCCCCGCATCGCCCCCCATTGCCCCCAATTGCCCCCCATCGCCCCCCATCGCCCCCCCTCGTCCCCCCCGGGGCCCCATCGCCCCCCATTGCCCCCCATCGCCCCCGATCGCCCCCCATCGCCCCCCATCGCCCCCCCTGGCCCCCCTTCTCCCCCCATCGCCCCCCATCGCCCCCCATCGCCCCCGATCGCCCCCCATCGCCACCAATTGCCCCCAGTTGCCCCCAATCGCCCCCCATCATCCCCCATCACCCCCCCATCGCCCCCCGTCGCCCCCCATCGCCCCCCATCGCCCCCAATCGCTCCCCATCGCCCCCCACCGCACCCCATTGCCCCCCATCGCCCCCCATCCCACCCCCTTGCCCCCCCTCGCCCCCCATCGCCCCCTATCGCCCCCAATTGCCCCCAATTGCCCCCAATTGGCCCCCCTCGCCCCCCATCGCCCCCCATCGCCCCCGATCGCCCCCCCTCGCCCCCCATCGCCTCCCCTCGCCCCCCATCGCCCCCCATCGCCCCGCACCGCCCCCCTCGCCCCCCATCGCCCCTTACCGCCCCCCAGCGCCGCCCTCGCCCCCCATCGCCCCCCATCGCGCCCCATCGCCACCCTTGCCCCCCTCGCTCCCCATCGCCCCCCACCGCCCCCCTCGCCCCCCATCGCCCCTTACCGCCCCCGAGCGCCGCCCTCGCCCCCCCTCGCCCCCCCTCGCCCCCCCCCACCCCCCATCGCCCCCGATCGCCCCCCTCGCCCCCCCTCGCCCCCCCTCGCCCCCCCTCACCCCCCATCGCCCCCCATCGCCCCCCCTCGCCCCCCCTCGCCCCCCCTCGCCCCCCATCGCCCCCGATCGCCCCCGATCGCCCCCGATCGCCCCCGATCGCCTCCCCATCGCGCCCCATCGCCCCCCATCACCCCCTATCGCCCCCCATCGCCCCCCCATTGCCCCCCCATTGCCCTCCATCGCCCCCCATCGCCCCCCAACGCCACCCATCGCCCGCCCTCGCCCCCCCTCGCCCCCCATCGCCCCCCATCGCCCCCCATCACCCGCCATCGCCCCCCATCGCCCCTCCATTGCCCCCCCATTGCCCCCCATCGCCCCCCATCGCCCCCCAACGCCACCCATCGCCCCCCCTCGCCCCCCCTCGCCCCCCATCGCCCCCCCCCGCCCCCTATCGCCCCCCATCGCCCCGCATCGCCCCCCCTCGCCCCCCCTCGCCCCCCATCGCCCCCCATCGCCCCCGATCGCCCCCCATCGCCCCCCCTCGCCCCCCATCGCCTCCCCTCGCCCCCCATCGCCCCCCATCGCCCCCCACCGCCCCCCTCGCCCCCCATCGCCCCTTACCGCCCCCCAGCGCCGCCCTCGCCCCCCATCGCCCCCCATCGCGCCCCATCGCCACCCTTGCCCCCCTCGCTCCCCATTGCCCCCCGACGCCCCCCATCGCCCCCCATCGCCCCCCATCGCCCCCCATTCCCCCCCATCGCCCCCCATTGCCCCCAATTGCCCCGCATCGCCCCCCATTGCCCCCAATTGCCCCCCATCGCCCCCCATCGCCCCCCCTCGTCCCCCCGGGGCCCCATCGCCCCCCATTGCCCCCCATCGCCCCCGATCGCCCCCCATCGCTCCCCATCGCCCCCCCTGGCCCCCCTTCTCCCCCCATCGCCCCCCATCGCCCCCCATCGCCCCCGATCGCCCCCCATCGCCACCAATTGCCCCCAGTTGCCCCCAATCGCCCCCCATCATCCCCCATCACCCCCCCATCGCCCCCCGTCGCCCCCCATCGCCCCCCATCGCCCCCAATCGCTCCCCATCGCCCCCCACCGCACCCCATTGCCCCCCATCGCCCCCCATCCCACCCCCTTGCCCCCCCTCGCCCCCCATCGCCCCCTATCGCCCCCAATTGCCCCCAATTGCCCCCAATTGGCCCCCCTCGCCCCCCATCGCCCCCAATCGCCCCCGATCGCCCCCCCTCGCCCCCCATCGCCTCCCCTCGCCCCCCATCGCCCCCCATCGCCCCGCACCGCCCCCCTCGCCCCCCATCGCCCCTTACCGCCCCCCAGCGCCGCCCTCGCCCCCCATCGCCCCCCATCGCGCCCCATCGCCACCCTTGCCCCCCTCGCTCCCCATCGCCCCCCACCGCGCCCCTCGCCCCCCATCGCCCCTTACCGCCCCCGAGCGCCGCCCTCGCCCCCCCTCGCCCCCCCTCGCCCCCCCCCACCCCCCATCGCCCCCGATCGCCCCCCTCGCCCCCCCTCGCCCCCCCTCGCCCCCCCTCACCCCCCATCGCCCCCCATCGCCCCCCCTCGCCCCCCCTCGCCCCCCCTCGCCCCCCATCGCCCCCGATCGCCCCCGATCGCCCCCGATCGCCCCCGATCGCCTCCCCATCGCGCCCCATCGCCCCCCATCATCCCCTATCGCCCCCCATCGCCCCCCCACTGCCCCCCCATTGCCCTCCATCGCCCCCCATCGCCCCCCAACGCCACCCATCGCCCGCCCTCGCCCCCCCTCGCCCCCCATCGCCCCCCATCGCCCCCCTCGCCCCCCATCGCCCCCCATCGCCCCGCATCGCCCCCCTCGCCCCCCTCGCCCCCCATCGCCCCCCATCGCCCCCGAACGCCCCCGATCGCCCCCCATCGCCCCCCCATGGCCCCCTGTCGCCCACCATCGCCCCCCACCGCCCCCCGCTCGCTCCCCATTGCCCCCCACCGCCCCCCATCGCCCCCCATCGCCCCCCATCGCCCCCCATCCCCCCCCATCGCCCCCCCTCGCCCCCCATCGCCCCCCATCGCCCCCCATTGCCCCAAATTGCCCCCAATCGCCCCCAATCGCCCCCCCTCGCCCGCCATCGCCCCCCTCGCCCCCCCTCGCCCCCGGTCGCCCCCCTCGCCCCCCCTCGCCCCCCCTCAACCCCCCCTCACCTCCCATCGCCCCCCCTCGACCCCCTCGCCCCCCATCGCCCCCGATCGCCCCCGATCGCCCCTCATCGCCCCCCCATCGCCCCCCATCGCCCCCCATCGCCCCCCATTGCCCCCCCATTGCCCCCCATCGCCTCCCATCGCCCCCCATCGCCCCCCCTCGCCCCCCCTCGCCCCCCATCGCCCCCCATCGCCCACGATCGCCCCCGATCGCCCCCCATCGCCCACCATCGCCCCCCCATCGCCCCCCGTCGCCCCCCATCGCCCCCAATCGCCCCCCATCGCCCCCCATGGCCCCCCACCGCCCCCCATCCCTCCCAACCGCCCCCCCTCACCCCCCCTCGCCCCCCTTCGCCCCCCATCGCCCCCCATCGCCCCCCATCGCCCCGCATCGCCCCCCCTCGCCACCCATCGCCCCCCATTGCCCCCCCATCTCCCCCCATCGCCCCCGATAGCCCCCCATAACCCCCCATCGCCCCCCCATTGCCCCCCATCGCCTCCCATTGCCCCCCCATTGCCCCCCAACGCCACCCATCGTCCCCCCTCGCCCCCTTCGCCCCCCATCGCCCCCCATCGCCCCCCTCGCCCCCCCCTTGCCCCCCATCGCCCCCCATCGCCCCCCATCGCCCCCCCTCGCCCCCCCTCGGCCCCCCTCGCCCCCCATCGCCCCCCATCGCCCCCCATCGCCCCCATCGCTCCCCATCACCCCCCATCGCCCCCCCATTGCCCCCCATCGCCTCCCATTGCCCCCCCGTTGCCCCCCAACGCCACCCATCGCCCCCCCTCGCCCCCCTCGCCCCCCATCGCCCCCCATCGCCCCCCCTCGCCCCCCATCGCCCCCCCTCGCCCCCCCTCGGCCCCCCTCGCCCCCCATCGCCCCCCATCGCCCCCCATCGCCCCCCATCGCCCCCCACCGCCCCCGGTAGCCCCCAACCCCCCCCATTGCCCCCTCGCCCCCCATCGCCCCCTATCGCCCCCCATTGCCCCCAATTGCCCCCATCGCCCCCCCTCGCCCCCCATCGCCCCCCATCGCCCCCCATCGCCCCCCATCGCCCCCAATTGCCCCCAACCCCCCCTCGCCCCCCATCGCCCCTCATCGCCCCCCCTCGCCCCCCGTCGCCCCCAATCGCCCCCCTCGCCCCCCCTCGCCCCCCATCGCCCCCGATCGCCCCCCTCGCCCCCCCTCGCCCCCCCCCCGCCCCCATCGCCCCCCATCGCCCCCCATCGCCCCCCCTCGCCCCCCCTCGCCCCCCCTGGCCCCCCATCGCCCCCGATCGCCCCCGATCGCCCCCCCATCGCCCCCCATCGCCCCCCCTCGCCCCCCATCGCCCCCCCTCGCCCCCCATCGCCCCCCATCGCCCGCATCGCCCCCCTCGCCCCCCCTCGCCCCCCCTCGCCCCCCCTCGCCCCCCATCGCCCCCCCTCGCCCACCATCGCCCCCCATCGCCCCGCATCGCCCCCCCTCGCCCCCCCTCGCCCCCCATGGCCCCCGATCGCCCCCGATCGCCCCCCTTCGCCCCCCCATCGCCCCCCGTCGCCCCCCATCGCCCCCCATCGCCCCCCACCGCCCCCCTCGCCCCCCATCGCCCCCCATCGCCCCCCACCGCCCCCCAACGCCGCCCTCGCCCCCCATCGCCCCCCATTGCGCCCCATCGCCCACCCTCGCCCCCCTCGCTCCCCATTGCCCCCCACCGCCCCCCATCGCCCCCCATCGCCCCCCATCGCCCCCCATCCCCCCCCCATCGCCCCCCATCGCCCCCCATCGCCCCCCATTGCCCCCAATTGCCCCCCATCGCCCCCCATTGCCCCCAATTGCCCCCCATCGCCCCCCATCGCCCCCCATCGCCCCCCTCGTCCCCCCGGGGCCCCATCGCCCCCCATCGCCCCCCATCGCCCCCGATCGCCCCCGATCGCCCCCCATCGCCCCGCATCGCCCCCCCTGTACCCCCTCGCCCCCCATCGCCCCCCATCGCCCCCCATCGCATCCGATCACCCCCCATCGCCACCAATTGCCCCCAGTTGCCACCAATCGCCCCCCATCGCCCCCCATCGCCCCCCACCGCCCCCCTCGCCCCCCATCGCCCCCCATCGCCCCCCATCGCCCCCCACCGCCCCCCAACGCAGCCCTCGCCCCCCATCGCCCCCCCTCGCCCCCCATCGCCCCCCCTTGCCCCCCCTCGCCCCCCATCGCCCCCCCATCGCCCCCCCATTGCCCCTTATCGCCCACCGTCGCCCCCCCCGCCCCCGATCGCCCCCGATCGCCCCCCAATCGCCCCCATCGCCCCCATCGCCCCCCCATTGCCCCCCCATTGCCCCCCATCGCCCCCCATCGCCCCCCAACGCCACCCATCGCCCCCCCTCGCCCCCCTAGCCCCCCATAACCCCCCATCGCCCCCCCTCGCCCCCCCTTGCCCCCCATCGCCCCCCATCATCCACGATCGCCCCCGATCGCCCCCCATCGCCCGCCATCGCCACCCCATCGCCCCCTGTCCCCCCCATCGCCCCGCATCGCCCCCCATCGCCCCCCACCGCCCCCGGTCGCCCCCCCATCGCCCCCCATCGCCCCCAATCGCCCCCGATCGCCCCCGATCGCCCCCCATCGCCCCCCCATCGCCCTCCATCGCCCCCCATCGGCCCCCTCGCCCCCCTCGCCCCCCATCGCCCTCGATCGCCCCCCTCGCCCCCCCTCGCCCCCCCTCGCCCCCCCCCCCCCTCTCGCCCCCATCGCCCCCCATCGCCCCCCCTCGCCCCGCCCCCCCTCGCCCCCCTCTCGCCCCCCCTGGCCCCCCATCGCCCCCGATCGCCCCCGATCGCCCCCCCATCGCCCCCCATCGCCCCTCATCACCCCCCATCGCCCCCCGTTGCCCCCGATCGCCCCCGATCGCCCCCCGTCGCCCCCCCATCGCCCCCCGTCGCCCCCCATCGCCCCCCATCACCCCCCACCGCCCCCCTCGCCCCCCATCGCCCCCCATCGCCCCCCACCGCCCCCCAACGCCGCCCTCGCCCCCCATCGCCCCCCATCGCGCCCCATCGCCCACCCTCGCCCCCCTCGCTCCCCATTGCCCCCCACCGCCCCCCATCGCCACCCATCGCCCCCCATCGCCCCCCCATCGCCCCCCATTGCCCCCAATTGCCCCCCATCGCCCCCCATCGCCCCCCATCGCCCCCCCTCGTCCCCTCGGGGCCCCATCGCCCCCCATCGCCCCCCATCGCCCCCGATCGCCCCCGATCGCCCCCCATCGCCCCCCATCGCCCCCCCTGGCCCCCCCTCGCCCCCCATCGCCCCCCATCGCCCCCCATCGCCCCCGATCACCCCCCATCGCCACCAATTGCCCCCAGTTGCCCCCAATCCCCCCCCATCGCCCCCCATCGCCCCCCATCGCCCCCCACCGCCCCCCTCGCCCCCCATCGCCCCCATCGCCCCCCATCGCCCCCCACCGCCCCCCAACGCGGCCCTCGCCCCCCATCGCCCCCCCTCGCCCCCCATCGCCCCCCCTTGCCCCCCCTCGCCCCCCATCGCCCCCCCATTGCCCCCCATTGCCCCCAATTGCCCCCAATTGCCCCTCATCGCCCCCCATCGCCCCCCCCCGCCCCCGATCGCCCCCGATCGCCCCCCAATCGCCCCCCATCGCCCCCCATCGCCCCCCCATTGCCCCCCCATTGCCCCCCATCGCCTCCCATCGCCCCCCATCGCCCCCCAACGCCACCCATCGCCCCCCCTCGCCCCCCCTAGCCCCCCATCGCCCCCCATCGCCCCCCATCGCCCCCCACCGCCCCCGGTCGCCCCCCCATCGCCCCCCATCGCCCCCGATCGCCCCCGATCGCCCCCAATCGCCCCCCATCGCCCCCCCATCGCCCTCCATCGCCCTCCATCGCCCCCACATTGCCCCCCATCGCCTCCCATCGCCCCCCATCGCTCCCCAACGCCACCCATCGCCCCCCCTCGCCGCCCCTAGCCCCCCATCGCCCCCCATGGCCCCCCCTCGCCCCTCATCGCCCCACATCGCCCCCCCTCGCCCCCCATCGCCCCCCATCGCCCACACTCGCCCCCCATCGCCCACCATCGCCCCCCCATCGCCACCCGTCGCCCCCCATCGCCCCCCATCGCCCCCCATCGCCCCCCACCGCCCCCCATCGCTCCCCAATCGCCCCCCCATTGCCTCCCATTGCCTGCCATCGCCCCCCATCGCCTCCCAACGCCACCCATCGCCCCCCCTCGCCCCCCTCGCCCCCATCGCCCCCAATCGCCCCCCCTCGCCCCCCCTCGCCCCCCATCGCCCCCCATCGCCCCCCATCCCCCCCCATCGTCCACCATCGCCCCCCCATCGCTCCCCGTCGCCCCCCATCGCCCCCCATCGCCCCCCATCGCCCCCCATTGCCCCCCCATCTCCCCCGATAGCCCCCCATCGCCCCCCATCACCCCCCCTCGCCCCCCATCGCCCCCCCATCGCCCCCCCATTGCCCCCCATTGCCTGCCATCGCCCCCCATCGCCTCCCAACGCCACCCATCGCCCCCCCTCGCCCCCCTCGCCCCCCATCGCCCCCCATCGCCCCCCCTCGCCCCCCCTCGCCCCCCATCGCCCCCCATCGCCCCCCATCCCCCCCCCCCCGCCCCCCCCTCGCCCCCCCTCGCCCCCCATCGCCCCCGATCGCCCCCCATCGCCCCCCATCGTCCACCATCGCCCCCCCATCGCCCCCCGTCGCCCCCCATCGCCCCCCATCGCCCCCCATCGCCCCTGATCGCTCCCCATCGCCCCCCACCGCCCCCCCTCGCCCCCCATCCCCCCCCTTTGCCCCCCCTCGCCCCCCATCGCCCCCCATTGCCCCCAATTGCCCCCCATCGCCCGCCCCCGCCCCCCCTCGCCCCCCATCGCCCCCCATCGCCCCCCATCGCCCCCCATCGCCCCCCATCGCCCCCCATCGCCCCCAATTGCCCCCAACCCCCCCTCGCCCCCCATCGCCCCCCATCGCCCCCCCTCGCCCCCCGTCGCCCCCCATCGCCCCCCCTCGCCCCCCCTCGCCCCCCCTCGCCCCCCATCGCCCCCCATCGCCCCCCCTCGCCCCCCCTCGCCCCCCCTCGCCCCCCATCGCCCCCGATCGCCCCCGATCGCCTCCGATCGCCCCCGATCGCCCCCCCATCGCCCCCCATCACCCCGCATCGCCCCACCATTGCCCCCCCATTGCCCCTCCTCGCCCCCCATCGCCCCCCCTCGCCCCCCCTCGCCCCCATCGCCCCCCATCGGCCCCCCACGCCCCCCCTCGCCCCCCATCGCCCCCCATCGCCCCCGATCGCCCCCCATCGCCCCCCATCGCCCCCCGTCGCCCCCCATCGCCCCCCATCGCCCCTCATCGCTCCCCATCGCCCCCCACCGCCCCCCATAGCCCCCCATCCCCCCCCATCGCCCCCCTCGCCCCCCATCGCCCCCTATCGCCCCCCATTGCCCCCAATTGCCCCCATCGCCCCCCCATCGCCCCCCATCGCCCCCCATCGCCCCCCATCGCCCCCCATCGCCCCCCATCGCCCCCAATTGCCCCCAACCCCCCCTCGCCCCCCATCGCCCCCCATCGCCCCCCCTCGCCCCCCGTCGCCCCCCATCGCACCCCCTCGCCCCCCCTCGCCCCCCCTCGCCCCCCATCGCCCCCGATCGCCCCCCTCGCCCCCCCTCGCCCCCCCTCCGCCCCCCATCGCCCCCCATCGCCCCCCATCGCCCCCCCTGGCCCCCCATCGCCCCCGATCGCCCCCGATCGCCCCCCCATCGCCCCCCATCGCCCCCCATCACCCCAAATCGCCCCCCATTGCCTCCCCATTGCCCCCCCATTGCCCCCCATCGCCCCCCATCGCCCCCCATCGCCCCCCAACGCTACCCATCGCCCCCCCTCGCCCCCCATCGCCCCCCCTCGCGCCCCATCGCCCCGCATCACCCCCCATCCCCCCCCCCCCGCCCCCCCTCGCCCCCCCTCGCCCCCCATCGCCCCCGATCGCCCCCCATCGCCCCCCATCGTCCACCATCGCCCCCCCATCGCCCCCCGTCGCCCCCCATCGCCCCCCATCGCCCCCCATCGCCCCTGATCGCTCCCCATCGCCCCCCACCGCCCCCCATCGCCCCCCATCCCCCCCCTTTGCCCCCCTCGCCCCCCATCACCCCCCATTGCCCCCAATTGCCCCCCATCGCCCCCCCTCGCCCTCCCTCGCCCCCCATCGCCCCCCATCGCCCCCCATCGGCCCCCATCGCCCCCCATCGCCCCCCATCGCCCCCCATTGCCCCCAACCCCCCCTCGCCCCCCATCGCCCCCCATCGCCCCCCCTCGCCCCCCGTCGCCCCCAATCGCCCCCCTCGCCCCCCCTCGCCCCCCCTCACCCCCCATCGCCCCCCATCGCCCCCCCTCGCCCCCCCTCGCCCCCCCTCGCCCCCCATCGCCCCCGATCGCCCCCGATCGCCTCCGATCGCCCCCGATCGCCCCCCCATCGCCCCCCATCACCCCGCATCGCCCCTGATTGCCCCCCCATTGCCCCCCCTCGCCCCCCATCGCCCCCCCTCGCCCCCCCTCGCCCCCCATCGCCCCCCATCGGCCCCCCACGCCCCCCCTCGCCCCCCATCGCCCCCCATCGCCCCCCGTCGCCCCCAATCGCCCCCCATCGCCCCTCATCGCTCCCCATCGCCCCCCACCGCCCCCCATAGCCCCCCATCCCCCCCCATTGCCCCCCTCGCCCCCCATCGCCCCCTATCGCCCCCCATTGCCCCCAATTGCCCCCATCGCCCCCCCATCGCCCCCCATCGCCCCCCATCGCCCCCCATCGCCCCCCATCGCCCCCCATCGCCCCCAATTGCCCCCAACCCCCCCTCGCCCCCCATCGCCCCCCATCGCCCCCCCTCGCCCCCCGTCGCCCCCCATCGCACCCCCTCGCCCCCCCTCGCCCCCCCTCGCCCCCCATCGCCCCCGATCGCCCCCCTCGCCCCCCCTCGCCCCCCCTCCGCCCCCCATCGCCCCCCATCGCCCCCCATCGCCCCCTCTGGCCCCCCATCGCCCCCGATCGCCCCCGATCGCCCCCCCATCGCCCCCCATCGCCCCCCATTGCCTCCCCATTGCCCCCCCATTGCCCCCCATCGCCCCCCATCGCCCCCCATCGCCCCCCAACGCTACCCATCGCCCCCCCTCGCCCCCCATCGCCCCCCCTCGCCCCCCATCGCCCCGCATCACCCCCCCTCGCCCCCCATCGCCCCCCATTGCCCCCGATCGCCCCCGATCGCCCCACATCGCCCACCATCGCCCCCCCATCGCCCCCCGTCGCCCCCCATCGCCCCCCATCGCCCCCCACCGCCCCCCTCGCCCCCCCTCGCCCCCCATCGCCCCCGACCGCCCCCCACCGCCGCCCTCGCCCCCCATCGCCCCCCATCGCGCCCCATCGCCCACCCTCGCCCCCCCTCGCTCCCCATTGCCCCCCACCGCCCCCCATCGCCCCCCATCGCCCCCCATCGCCCCCCATCCCCCCCCATCGCCCCCCATCGCCCCCCATTGCCCCCAATTGCCCCCCATCGCCCCCCATTGCCCCCAATTGCCCCCCATCGCCCCCAATCGCCCCCCATCGCCCCCCCTCGTCCCCCCGGGGCCCCATCGCCCCCCATCGCCCCCCATCGCCCCCGATCGCCCCCCATCGCCCCCCATCGACCCTCATCGCCCCCCATCGCCCCCCCTCGCCCCCCATCGCCCCCCATCGCCCCCCATCGCCCCCCATCGCCCCCGATCGCCCCCCATCGCCACCAATTGCCCCCAATCGCCCCCCATCGCCCCCCATCGCCCCCCATCGCCCCCCACCGCCCCCCTCGCCCCCCATCGCCCCCCATCGCCCCCCATCGCCCCCCATCGCCCCCCAACGCAGCCCTCGCCCCCCATCGCCCCCCCTCGCCCCCCATCGCCCCCCATCGCCCCCCCTTGCCCCCCCTCGCCCCCCATCGCCCCCCCATCGCCCCCCATTGCCCCCAATTGCCCCGAATTGCCCCCAATTGCCCCCCATCGCCCCCCATCGCCCCCGATCGCCCCCCATCGCCCCCCCATTGCCCCCTCATTGCCCCCCATCGCCTCCCATCGCCCCCCAACGCCACCCATCGCCCCCCCTCGCCCCCCCTAGCCCCCCATCGCCCCCCATCGCCCCCCCTCGCCCCCCCTCGCCCCACATCGCCCCCCCTCGCCCCCCATCGCCCCCCATCATCCACGATCGCCCCCGATCGCCCCCCATCGCCCGCCATCGCCACCCCATCGCCCCCCGTCGCCCCCCATCGCCCCCCATCGCCCCCCATCGCCCCCCATCGCCCCCCATCGCGCCCCATCGCCCCCGATCGCCCCCGATCGCCCCCGATCGCCCCCCATCGCCCCCCCATCGCCCTCCATCGCCCCCCATCGCCCCCGCATCGCCCCCCCATTGCCCCCCCATCGCCCCCCAACGCCACCCGTCGCCCCCCCTCGCCCCCCCTAGCCCCCCATCGCCCCCCATCAACCCCCCTCGCCCCCCTCGCCCCCCCTCGCCCCCCATCGCCCCACATCGCCCCCCCTCGCCCCCCATCGCCCACAATCGCCCCCGATCGCCCCCCATCACCCACCATCGCCCCCCCATCGCCCCCTGTCGCCCCCCATCGCCCCCCATCGCCCCCCATCGCCCCCCACCGCCCCCCACCGCTCCCCACCGCCCCCCCTCGCCCCCCCTCGCCCCCCCCTCGCCCCCCTTCGCCCCCGATCGCCCCCCATCGCCCCCCATCGCCCCCCATCGCCCCCCCTCGCCCCCCATCGCCCCCCCTCGTCCCCCCGGGGCCCCATCGCCCCCCATCGCCCCCCATCGCCCCCGATCGCCCCCCATCGCCCCCCATCGCCCCTCATCGCCCCCCATCGCCCCCCCTCGCCCCCCATCGCCCCCCATCGCCCCCCATCGCCCCCGATCGCCCCTCATCGCCACCAATTGCCCCCAATCGCCCCCCATCGCCCCCCATCGCCCCCCATCGCCCCCCACCGCCCCCCTCGCCCCCCATCGCCCCCCATCGCCCCCCAACGCAGCCCTCGCCCCCAATCGCCCCCCCTCGCCCCCCCTCGCCCCCCATCGCCCCCCATCGCCCCCCATCGCCCCCCCTTGCCCCCCCTCGCCCCCCATCGCCCCCCCATCGCCCCCCATTGCCCCCAATTGCCCCCAATTGCCCCCAATTGCCCCCCATCGCCCCCCATCGCCCCCGATCGCCCCCGATCGCCCCCCATCGCCCCCCATCGCCCCCCCATTGCCCCCCCATTGCCCCCCATTGCCCCCCATCGCCTCCCATCGCCCCCCAACGCCACCCATCGCCCCCCCTCGCCCCCCCTAGCCCCCCATCGCCCCCCATCGCCCCCCCTCGCCCCCCTCGCCCCACATCGCCCCCCCTCGCCCCCCATCATCCACGATCGCCCCCGATCGCCCCCCATCGCCCGCCATCGCCACCCCATCGCTCCCCGTCGCCCCCCATCGCCCCCCATCGCCCCCCATCGCCCCCAACCGCCCCCCATCGCCCCCCATCGCCCCCCACCGCCCCCCATCGCCCCCCATCGCGCCCCATCGCCCCCGATCGCCCCCGATCGCCCCCGATCGCCCCCCATCGCCCCCCCATCGCCCTCCATCGCCCCCCATCGCCCCCCCATCGCCCCCCCATTGCCCCCCCATCGCCCCCCAACGCCACCCGTCGCCCCCCCTCGCCCCCCCTAGCCCCCCATCGCCCCCCATCGCCCCCCCTCGCCCCCTCTCGCCCCCCCCTCGCCCCCCATCGCCCCACATCGCCCCCCCTCGCCCCCCATCGCCCACAATCGCCCCCGATCGCCCCCCATCGTCCACCATCGCCCCCCCATCGCCCCCTGTCGCCCCCCATCGCCCCCCATCGCCCCCATCGCCCCCCACCGCCCCCCACCGCTCCCCACCGCCCCCCCTCGCCCCCCTCGCCCCCCCCTCGCCCCCCTTCGCCCCTGATCGCCCCCCATCGCCCCCCATCGCCCCCCATCGCCCCCCCTCGCCACCCATCGCCCCCCATTGCCCCCCTATCTCCCCCCATAGCCCCCCATCGCCCCCGATCGCCCCCGATAGCCCCCCATCGCCCCCTATCACCCCCCCTCGCCCCCCATCGCCACCCCATTGCCCCCCCATTGCCCCCCATCGCCTGCCATTGCCCCCCATCGCCCCCCAACGCCAGTCATCGCCCCCCCTCGCCCCCCTCGCCCCCCATCGCCCCCCATCGCCCCCCCTCGCCCCCCCTCGCCCCTCATCGCCCCCGCTCGCCCCCCCTCGCCCCTCGCCGCAGCCCATCGCCTACCATCGCACCCCGTCGCCCCCCCAATCGCCCCCCACCTCGCCCCCCCCCTCGCCCCCCCATTGCCCTCCATCGCCCCCCATCGCCCCCCATCGCCCCCCAGTGCCCCCCATTGCCCCTCCATTGCCCCCCATCACCCCCCATCGCCCCCGATAGCCCCCAATCGCCCCCCCTCGCCCTCCCTCGCTCCCCATTGCCCCCCATCGCCCCCCATTGCCCCCCCATTGCTCCCCATTGCCCCCCCATTGCCCCCCCATTGCCCCCCCTCGCCCCCCCCTCGCCCGCCATCGCCCGCCATCGCCTCCCCTCGCCCCCCATCGCCCCCCATCGCCCCCCCTCGCCCCCCCCCACCCCCCCTCGCCCCCCATAGCCCCCCATCGCCCCCCGTTGCCCCCCCATTGCCCCCCCTCGTCCCCCCTCGCCCCCCATAGCCCCCCATCGCCCCCCGTTGCCCCCCCATTGCCCCCCATCGCCTCCCATCGCCCCCCATAGCCCCCCATAGCCCCCCCCCCTCGCCCCCCCTCGCCCCCCCTCGCACCCGATCGCCGCCTATCGACCCCCCTCTCCCCCCATCGCCCCCCCCCCCATTCGCCCCCCACCTCGCCCCCCCAGCGCCCCCCCACGCCCCCCCTCGCCCCCTCCCCTCGCCCCCGATTGCCCCCCCTCGCCACCCATCGCCCCCCATCGCCCCCCATCGCACCCCCTCGCCCCCCCTCGCACCCTCTCGCACCCCCTCAGCCCCCATCGCCCCTCATCGCCCCCCCTCGCCCCCCATCGCCCCCCATCGCCCCCCATCGCCCCCAACGCCCCCAATCTCCCCCCCCCCCATCGCCCCCCACCTCGCCCCCCCCCTCGCCCCCCCAGGGCCCCCAAACGCCCCCCCTCGCCCCCCCTCGCCCCCCCCTCCTCGCCCCCCCCTCGCCCCCCCTCCTCGCCACCCATCGCCCCGCATCGCCCCCCACTGCCCCCCATCGCACCCCATTGCCCCCCACCGCCCCCCATCGCCCCCGATATCCCCCAATCGCCCCCCCTTGCCCCCCCTCGGCCCCCATCGCCTCCATTGCCCCCCCATCTCCCCCCCATTGCCTCCCACCGCCCCCCATCGCCCCCCATCGCCCCCGATCGCCCCCCCTCACTCCCCATCGCCCCCCATCGCCCCCCATCGCCCCCCATCGCCCCCCCATCGCCCCCCATCGCCCCCCATCGCCCCCCATGGCCCCTCATCGCCCCCCATCGCCCCCCATCGCCCCCCCTCGCCCCCCCTCGCCCCACGTCGCACCCCATCGCCCACCATCGCCCCCCATCACCCCCCATCGCCCCCCATCGCTCCCCATCGCCCCCCATCGCCCCCCATCGCCCCTCACAGCCCCCCATCGCCCCCCCAACGCCCCCCTTCGCCCCCCATCGCCCCCCCTAGCCCCCCCTCGCTCCCCCTCGCTCCCCATCGTCCCCCACCGCCGCCGCTCGCCCCCGCTCGCCCAGTACCGCCCCCCATCGCCCCCCATCGCCCCCCATCGCCCCC
This sequence comes from Eutreptiella sp. 'Long Island Sound 2002', assembly GCA_964036045.1. NCBI lineage: Eukaryota > Euglenozoa > Euglenophyceae > Eutreptiales > Eutreptiaceae > Eutreptiella > Eutreptiella sp. 'Long Island Sound 2002'. Next base: position 13,859 of record CAXIWF010000111.1, on the reverse strand, counting down.
CACCGCCCCCAACCGCCCCCCATCGCCCCCCATCCCCCCCCCTCGCCCCCCCTCGCCCCACCTCTCAGCCCATCGCCCACCATCGCCCCCCATCGCCCCCCATCACCCCCCATTGCCCCCCATCGCTTCCTATCGCCCCCCCATCGCCCCCCATCGCCCCCCATGGCCCCCCACAGCCCCCCATCGCCCCCCCCTCGCCCCCCAACACCCCCCATCGCCCCCCCTCGCCCCGCATCGCTCCCCATCGCTCCCCATCGCCCCCCATTGCCCCCCATCGCCCCCCCTCGCCCCCCATCGCCCCTCATCGCCCCCCATCGCCCCCCATCGCCCCCAACCGCCCCCCAGCGCCCCCCATCGCCCCCCATCCCCCCCCCTCGCCCCCCCTCGCCCCACCTGGCACCCCATCGCCCCCCATCGCCCCCAATCACCCCCCATCGCCCCCCATCGTTTCCCATCGTCCCCCATCGCCCCCCATCGCCCCCCACAGCCCCCCATCGCCCCTTCTTCGCCCCACAACACCCCCCTTTGCCCCCCATCGCCCCCCCTCGCCCCCCATTGCTCCCCCTCGCTCCCCATCGCCCCCCATCGCCCCCCATCGCCCCCGCTCGCCCCCCCCTCGCCCCCTATCGCTCCCCGTCGCCCCCAACCCCATCGCCCCCCATCGCCCCCCCTCGCCCCCCATTGCTCCCCATCACCCCCAGTCGCCCCGCATCGCCCCCATCGCTCCCCCTCGCCCCCCCTTGCCCCCCATCGCCCGGCATCGCCCCCTATCGCCCCCCATCGCCCCCCCTCGCCCCCCTTCGCCCCCCATCGCCCCCCATCGCCGCTAATCGCCACCCATCGCCCCCCTCGCTCCCCATCGCCCCCCATTGCCCCCCATTGCCCCCCCATTGCCCCCCCATTGCCCCCCATCGCCTCCCATCGCCCCCCATCGCCCCTGGTCGCCCCCCATCGCCCCCCATCGCCCCCCCATCGCCCCCCATCGCCCCCCCTCGCCCCCCATCGCCCCCCATCGCCCCCCATCGCCCCCCCTCGCCCCCACTGCTCCCCATTACCCCCTATCGCCCCCCATTGCCCCCCATCGCTCCCCCTCGCCCTACCTCGCCCCCCATCGCCCGCCACGTTGCCCCCCCATTGCCCCCCATCGCCTCCCATCGCCCACCATCGCCCCCCATCGCCCCCCATCAACCCCCATCGCCCCGCATCGCTCCCCATTGCCCCCCATCGCCCCCCATCGCCCCCCATCGCCCCCCACAGCCCCCCATCGCCCCCCATCGCCCCCCCCCGCCCCCCATCGCCCCCCCTCGCCCCCCCTCGCCCCCCATCGCCCCCCACACGAAGGTCTCGTAGTTCAGCGGTCATGCACGTGACGCCTGAACTAAAGGTGCTCGGTTCGAATCCCGGTGGAGGCCAAACGCATTGTCCTAGGCGCTAGGGTGCCAGTGGCCCCGCGAGCCGGAAGGGATGCAGCGTCGGTTCGAACCCCGGTGGGGGCGGAACGCAGTGTCCTAGGCGCTAGGGTGTCGGTGACCCCGCGAGCCGGAAGGGATGCTGCGAGGGACAGGTAGGGATCACTGATACGCTGGAGTTCGGAGACCGCCCGAGCAACTTACCTTTACCTTTACCATCGCCCCCCACCGCCCCCCACCGCCCCCCCCGCTCCCCCTCGCCCCCCATCGCCCCCCATCCACCCCTAGCGCCCCCAATCGCCTCCGATAGCCCCCCATCGCCCCCTACCGCCCCCCATCGCCCCCCGTCGCCCCCCGTCCCCACCGTCGCCCCCCATCGCCCCCCATCCAACCCCAGCGCCCCCCATCGCCCACGATAGCCCCCCCTCGCCCCCCATCGGGCCCCCTCGCTCCCCATCGCCCCCCATTGCCCCCCTCTTGCCCCCCATCGCCTCCCATCGCCCCCAATCGCCCCCGGTCGCCCCCCATCGGCCCCCATCGCCCCCCATCGCCCCCCCTCGCCCCCCTTCGCCCCCCATCGCCCCCCCTCGCCCCCTATCGCCCCCCATCGCTCCCCCTCGCCCCCCCTTGCGCCCCATCGCCCCCCATCGGCCCCCCTGGCCCCCCCTCGCCCCCCCTCGCCCCCATCGGCCCCCATCGGCCCCCATCGCCCTCCCTCGCCCCCCAGTGCCCCCCATTGCCCCCCATTGCCGTCCATCTGCCCCCCATCGCCCCCCATCGCCCCCCCTCGCCCCCCCTTGCCCCCCATCGCCCCCCATCGCTCCCCCTCGCCCCCCCTTGCGCCCCATCCCCCCCCATCGCCCCCCCTGGCCCCCCCTCGCCCCCCCTCGCCCCCATCGGCCCCCATCGGCCCCCATCGCCCTCCCTCGCCCCCCATTGCCCCCCATTGCCCCCCATTGCCGTCCATCACCCCCCCATCGCCCCCCATCGCCCCCCTCTTGCCCCCCATCGCCTCCCATCGCCCCCAATCGCCCCCGGTCGCCCCCCATCGCCCCCCATCGCCCCCCATCGCCCCCCCTCGCCCCCCTTCGCCCCCCATCGCCCCCCCTCGCCCCCCATCGCCCCCCATCGCTCCCCCTCGCCCCCCTTGCGCCCCATCGCCCCCCATCGCCCCCCCTGGCCCCCCCTCGCCCCCCCTCGCCCCCATCGGCCCCCATCGGCCTCCATCGCCCTCCCTCGCCCCCCATTGCCCCCCATTGCCGTCCATCACCCCCCCATCGCCCCCATCGCCCCCCCTCGCCCCCCCTTGCCCCCCATCACCCCCCCTCGCCCCCCCTCGCCAACCATCGCCCCCAATTGTCCCCCATCGCCCCCCCTCGCCCCCCCTCGCACCTTCTCGAACCCCATCGCCCCCCATCGCCCTCCATCGCCCCCCATTGACCCCCATCGCCCCCCACCGCCCCCCATCGCCCCCCTCGCCCCCCCTCGCCAACCAAACGCCCCCCTTCGCCCCCCATCGCCCCCCCTCGCCCCCCTCGCCCCCCCTCGCCCCCCATCACCCCCCTCGCCCCCCCTCGCCACCCATCGCCCCCCATTGTCCCCCATCGCCCCCCCTCGCCCCCCCTCGCACCCTCTCGAACCCCATCGCCCCCCATCGCCCCCCCTCGCCCCCCTCGCCCCCCCATTGCCACCCATCGCCCCCCATCGCCCCCCACCGCCCCCCATCGCTCCCCACCGCCCCCCCTCGCCCCCCCTCGCCCCCCAAACGCCCCCCTTCGCCCCCCATCGCCCCCCCTCGCCCCCATCGCCCCCCCTCGCCCCCCATCGCCCCGCATCGCCCCCCCTCGCCACCCATCGCCCCCCATCGCCCCGCATCGCCCCCCCTCGCCACCCTTCGCCCCCCATCGCCCCCCGTCGCCCCCCCATCTCCCCCCCATCGCCCCCGATCGGCCCCGATAGCCCCCCATCGCCCCCCCTCGCACCCTCTCGCCCCACCTCTCAGCCCATCGCCCACCATCGCCCCCATCGCCCCCATCACCCCCCATTGCCCCCCATCGCTTCCTATCGCCCCCCCATCGCCCCCCATCGCCCCCCATGGCCCCCCACAGCCCCCCATCGCCCCCCCCTCGCCCCCCAACACCCCCCATCGCCCCCCCTCGCCCCGCATCGCTCCCCATCGCTCCCCATCGCCCCCCATTGCCCCCCATCGCCCCCCTCGCCCCCCATCGCCCCTCATCGCCCCCCATCGCCCCCCATCGCCCCCAACCGCCCCCCAGCGCCCCCCATCGCCCCCCATCCCCCCCCCTCGCCCCCCCTCGCCCCACCTGGCACCCCATCGCCCCCCATCGCCCCCAATCACCCCCCATCGCCCCCCATCGTTTCCCATCGTCCCCCATCGCCCCCCATCGCCCCCACAGCCCCCCATCGCCCCTTCTTCGCCCCACAACACCCCCCTTTGCCCCCCATCGCCCCCCCTCGCCCCCCATTGCTCCCCCTCGCTCCCCATCGCCCCCCATCGCCCCCCATCGCCCCCGCTCGCCCCCCCCTCGCCCCCTATCGCTCCCCGTCGCCCCCAATCGCCCCCTATCGCCCCCCCTCGCCCCCCATCGCCCCCCATCGCCCCCCTCGCCCCCCATTGCTCCCCATCACCCCCAGTCGCCCCGCATCGCCCCCCATCGCTCCCCCTCGCCCCCCCTTGCCCCCCATCGCCCGGCATCGCCCCCTATCGCCCCCATCGCCCCCCCTCGCCCCCCTTCGCCCCCCATCGCCCCCCATCGCCGCTAATCGCCACCCATCGCCCCCCCTCGCTCCCCATCGCCCCCCATTGCCCCCCATTGCCCCCCCATTGCCCCCCCATTGCCCCCCATCGCCTCCCATCGCCCCCCATCGCCCCTGGTCGCCCCCCATCGCCCCCCATCGCCCCCCATCGCCCCCATCGCCCCCCTCGCCCCCCATCGCCCCCCATCGCCCCCATCGCCCCCCCTCGCCCCCCACTGCTCCCCATTACCCCCTATCGCCCCCCATTGCCCCCCATCGCTCCCCCTCGCCCTACCTCGCCCCCCATCGCCCGCCACGTTGCCCCCCCATTGCCCCCCATCGCCTCCCATCGCCCACCATCGCCCCCATCGCCCCCCATCAACCCCCATCGCCCCGCATCGCTCCCCATTGCCCCCCATCGCCCCCCATCGCCCCCCATCGCCCCCCACAGCCCCCCATCGCCCCCCATCGCCCCCCCCCGCCCCCCATCGCCCCCCCTCGCCCCCCCTCGCCCCCCATCGCCCCCCACCGCCCCCCACCGCCCCCCCCGCTCCCCCTCGCCCCCCATCGCCCCCATCCACCCCTAGCGCCCCCAATCGCCTCCGATAGCCCCCCATCGCCCCCTACCGCCCCCCATCGCCCCCCGTCGCCCCCCGTCCCCACCGTCGCCCCCCATCGCCCCCCATCCAACCCCAGCGCCCCCCATCGCCCACGATAGCCCCCCCTCGCCCCCCATCGGGCCCCCTCGCTCCCCATCGCCCCCATTGCCCCCCTCTTGCCCCCAAACGCCTCCCATCGCCCCCAATCGCCCCCGGTCGCCCCCCATCGGCCCCCATCGCCCCCCATCGCCCCCCTCGCCCCCCTTCGCCCCCCATCGCCCCCCCTCGCCCCCTATCGCCCCCCATCGCTCCCCCTCGCCCCCCCTTGCGCCCCATCGCCCCCCATCGCCCCCCCTGGCCCCCCTCGCCCCCCTCGCCCCCATCGGCCCCCATCGGCCCCCATCGCCCTCCCTCGCCCCCCAGTGCCCCCCATTGCCCCCCATTGCCGTCCATCTGCCCCCCATCGCCCCCCATCGCCCCCCCTCGCCCCCCCTTGCCCCCCATCGCCCCCCATCGCTCCCCCCTCGCCCCCCCTTGCGCCCCATCCCCCCCATCGCCCCCCCTGGCCCCCCCTCGCCCCCCCTCGCCCCCATCGGCCCCCATCGGCCCCCATCGCCCTCCCTCGCCCCCCATTGCCCCCCATTGCCCCCCATTGCCGTCCATCACCCCCCCATCGCCCCCCATCGCCCCCCTCTTGCCCCCCATCGCCTCCCATCGCCCCCAATCGCCCCCGGTCGCCCCCCATCGCCCCCCATCGCCCCCCATCGCCCCCCCTCGCCCCCCTTCGCCCCCCATCGCCCCCCCTCGCCCCCCATCGCCCCCCATCGCTCCCCCTCGCCCCCCCTTGCGCCCCATCGCCCCCCATCGCCCCCCCTGGCCCCCCCTCGCCCCCCCTCGCCCCCATCGGCCCCCATCGGCCTCCATCGCCCTCCCTCGCCCCCCATTGCCCCCCATTGCCGTCCATCACCCCCCCATCGCCCCCCATCGCCCCCCCTCGCCCCCCCTTGCCCCCCATCACCCCCCCTCGCCCCCCCTCGCCAACCATCGCCCCCAATTGTCCCCCATCGCCCCCCCCTCGCCCCCCCTCGCACCTTCTCGAACCCCATCGCCCCCCATCGCCCTCCATCGCCCCCCCATTGACCCCCATCGCCCCCCACCGCCCCCCATCGCACCCCCTCGCCCCCCCTCGCCAACCAAACGCCCCCCTTCGCCCCCATCGCCCCCCCTCGCCCCCCCTCGCCCCCCCTCGCCCCCCATCACCCCCCCTCGCCCCCCTCGCCACCCATCGCCCCCATTGTCCCCCATCGCCCCCCCTCGCCCCCCCTCGCACCCTCTCGAACCCCATCGCCCCCCATCGCCCCCCTCGCCCCCCCTCGCCCCCCCATTGCCACCCATCGCCCCCCATCGCCCCCCACCGCCCCCCATCGCTCCCCACCGCCCCCCCTCGCCCCCCCTCGCCCCCCAAACGCCCCCCTTCGCCCCCCATCGCCCCCCCTCGCCCCCCATCGCCCCCCCTCGCCCCCCATCGCCCCGCATCGCCCCCCCTCGCCACCCATCGCCCCCCATCGCCCCGCATCGCCCCCCCTCGCCACCCTTCGCCCCCCATCGCCCCCCGTTGCCCCCCCATCTCCCCCCATCGCCCCCGATCGGCCCCGATAGCCCCCCATCGCCCCCCCTCGCACCCTCTCGCCCCTCCCATTGCCCCCCATCGCCTCCCATCGCCCCCCATCGCCCCCCAACGCCACCCATCGCCCCCCCTCGCCCCCCTCGCCCCCCATCGCCCCCCATCGCCCCCCCTCGCCCCCCTCGCCCCCCATCGCCCCCCATCGCCCCCAATCGCCCCCCATCGCCCCCCCTCCGCCCCCCCTCGCCCCCCCTCGCCCCCCATCGCCCCCCATCGCCCCCGATCGCCCCCGATCGCCCCCCAATAGCCCCCCGTCGCCCCCATCGCCCCCCATCGCCCCCCATCGTCCCCCATCGCTCCCCATCGCCCCCACCGCCCACCATCGCCCCCCATCGCCCCCCATCCCCCCCCAGTGCCCCCCCTCGCCCCCCCTCGCCCCCCCATTGCCACCCATCGCCCCCCATCGCCCCCCACCGCCCCCCATCGCCTCCGAAACGCCCCCCTTCGCCCCCCATCGCCCCCCCTCGCCCCCCATCGCCCCCCATCTCCCCCATCGCCCCGCATCGCCCCCCTCGCCACCCATCGCCCCCCCCGCCCCGCATCGCCCCCCCTCGCCACCCATCGCCCCCCATCGCCCCCCATCGCCCCCGATCGGCCCCGATAGCCCCCCATCGCCCCCCCTCGCACCCTCTCGCCCCCCATTGCCCCCCCATTGCCCCCCATCGCCTCCCATCGCCCCCCATCGCCCCCCAACGCCACCCATCGCCCCCCCTCGCCCCCCTCGCCCCCCCATCGCCCCCCCTCGCCCCCCCTCGCCCCCCATCGCCCCCCATCGCCCCCAATCGCCCCCCATCGCCCCCCCCCGCCCCCCCTCGCCCCCCTCGCCCCCCATCGCCCCCCATCGCCCCCGATCGCCCCCGATCGCCCCCCAATAGCCCCCCGTCGCCCCCCATCGCCCCTCATCGCCCCCCATCGCCCCCCATCGCTCCCCATCGCCCCCCACCGCCCACCATCGCCCCCCATCGCCCCCCATCCCCCCCCAGTGCCCCCCATCGCCCCCTATCGCCCCCCATTGCCCCCCCTTGCCCCCCATCGCCCCCCATCGCCCCCCTCGCCCCCCCTCGGCCCCCTCGCCCCCCTCGCCCCCCCTCGCCCCCCCTCGCCCCCCCTCGCCCCCCTTCACCCCCCATCGCCCCCCCTTACCCCCCTCGCCCCCCATCGCCCCCCCTTGCCCCCCATTGCCCCCAATTGCCCCCCATCGCCCCCCCCGCCCCCCCTCGCCCCCCATCGCCCCCCATCGCTCCCCATCGCCCCCCATGGACCGCCATCGCCCCCAATTCCCCCTCACCCCCCTCGCCCCCCATCGCCCCCCATCGCCCCCCCTCGCCCCCCCTCGCCCGCCATCGCCCCCCCTCGCCCCCGGTCGCCCCCGATCGCCCCCCTCGCCCCCCCTCGCCCCCCTCACCCCCCCTCACCCCCCATCGCCCCCAATCGCCCCCCCTCGCCCCCCCTCGCCCCCCATCGGCCCCCCCATTGCCCCCCATCGCCCCCCATTCGCCCCCCATCGCCCCCCATCGCCCCCCCATTGCCCCCCCATCGCCTCCCATCGCCCCCCATCGCCCCCCAACGCAACCCATCGCCCCCCCTCGCCCCGCTAGCCCCCCATCGCCCCCCATCGCCCCCCCTCGCCCCCCCTCGCCCCAAATCGCCCCCCCTCGCCCCACCTCGCCCTCCATCGCCCCCATCGCCCACGATAGCCCACGATCGCCCCCCCTCGCCCCCCTCGCCCCCCTCGCGCCCCATCGCCCCCGATCGCCCCCATCGCCCCCGCCTCGCCCCCCCTCGCCCCCCCTCACCCCCCCCCTCGCCCCCCCTCGCCCCCCATCGCCCCCGATCGCCCCCCCTCGCCCCCCCTCACCCCCCCTCGCCCCCCATCGCCCCCGGTCGCCCCCCATCGCCCCCCACCGCCCCCGATCGCCCCCGGTCGCCCCCCGTCGCCCCCCTTCGCCACCCATCGCCCCCCCTCGCCCCCCATCGCCCCCGATCGCCCCCCATTGCCCCCCCTCGCCCCCCCTCGCCGCCCTTCGTCCCCCATCGCCCCCCATCGCCCCCCCTCGCCCCCCATCGCCCCCCCTCGCCCCCATCGGTCCCCATCGCCCCCCCATTTCCCCCCATTGCCCTCCATAGCGCCCCCATCGCCCCCCATCGCCCCCACTCGCCCCCCATCACCCCACCTCGCCCCCCGTCGCCCCCCATTGTCCCCCATCGCCCCCCCTCGCCCCCCCTCGCACCCTCTCGAACCCCCTCGCCCCCATCGCCCACCCATCGCCCCCCACCGCCCCCCATCGCTCCCCACCCCGCCCCCCCTCGCCCCCCCTCGCCCCCCAAACGCCCCCCTTCGCCCCCCACCTCGCCCCCCCTCGCCCCCCATCGCCCCCCCATCGCCCCCCATCGCCCCGCATCGCCCCCCTCGCCACCCATCGCCCCCCATGGCCCCCCATTGCCCCCCCCATCTCCCCCCATCGCCCCCCATCGCCCCCGATAGCCCCCCATCGCCCCCCTCGCACCCTCTCGCCCCCCATCGCCCCCGCATTGCCCCCCAGCGGCCCCCATCGCCTCCCATCGCCCCCAAACGCCACCCATCGCCCCCCCTCGCCCCCCTCGCCCCCGGTCGCCCCCCTTCGCCCCCCCTCGCCCCCCTCGCCCCCATCGCCCCCCATCGCCCCCCATCGCCCCCCTCGCCCCCCCATCGCCCCTCATCGCCCCCGCCTCGCCCCCCGTCGCCCCCCCTCGCCCCCCTCGCCCCCCCCGCCCCCCATTGCCCCCTTCGCGACCACTTCACGACCACTTCGCGACCACTTCGCGACCACTTCGCGACCACTTCGTGACCACTTCGCGACCACTTCGTGACCACTTCGCGACCACTTCGCGACCCCCTCCTCGCCCCCCATCACCCCCAATCATCCCCCATCGCCCCCCCTCGCCCCCCATCGCCCCCCATCGCCCCCCACCTCGCCCCCCCCCCCTCGCCCCTCCATTGCCCCCCCTCGCCCCTCCATTGCCCCCTATCGCCCCCCATCGCCCTCCCTCGCCCCCCATTGCCCCCCCATTGCCCCCCATTGCCCCCCCATCGCACCCCCATCGCCCCCCCTCGCCCCCCATCGCCCCCCATCGCCCCCCATCGCCCCCAGCGCTCCCCATCCCCCCCCATCGCCCCCCATCGCCCGCCATCGCCCCCGATAGCCCCCAATCGCCCCCCATCGGCCCCCAGCGCACCCCCTCCCCCCCCATCGCCCCCCATCGCCCCCCATTGCCCCCCATCACCCCCGATAGCCCTCAATCGCCCCTCATCGCCCCCCCTCGACCTCCCTCGCTCCCCATCGCCCCCCATTGCCCCCCATTGCCCCCCCATTGCCCCCCATTGCCCCCCCATCGCACCCCCATCGCCCCCCCTCGCCCCCCATCGCCCCCCATCGTCCCCCATCGCCCCCCATCGCCCCCCATTGCCCCCCATTGCCCCCCCATTGCCCCCATCGCCCCCCCAGCGCCCCCCATCGCCCCCCACCGCCCCCCATCGCCCCCCATCGCCCCCCCTTGCCCCCCATCACCCCCGAAACCCCCCAATCGCCCCCCATCGCCCCCCCCGCCCTCCCTCGCTCCCCATCGCCCCCCATCGCCCCCCATTGCCCCCTCATTGCCCCCCATCGCCCCCCCTCGCGCCCCATCGCCCCCAATCGCCCCCCCATTGCCCCCCCATTGCCCCCCATCGCCTCCCATCGCCCCCCATCGCTCCCCATCGCCCCCCATCGCCCCCCATCACCCCCGATAGCCCCCAATCGCCCCCCATCGGCCCCCAGCGCACCCCCTCCCCCCCATCGCCCCCCATCGCCCCCCATTGCCCCCCATCACCCCCGATAGCCCCCAATCGCCCCCCATCGCCCCCCCTCGACCTCCCTCGCTCCCCATCGCCCCCCATTGCCCCCCATTGCCCCCCCATTTGCCCCCCATTGCCCCCCCCATCGCACCCCCATCGCCCCCCATCGCCCCCCATCGTCCCCCATCGCCCCCCATCGCCCCCCATTGCCCCCCATTGCCCCCCCATTGCCCCCCATCGCCCCCCCAGCGCCCCCCATCGCCCCCCACCGCCCCCCATCGCCCCCCATCGCCCCCCATTGCCCCCCATCACCCCCGATAGCCCCCAATCGCCCCCCATCGCCCCCCCTCGCCCTCCCTCGCTCCCCATCGCCCCCCATCGCCCCCCATTGCCCCCCCATTGCCCCCCATCGCCCCCCCTCGCGCCCCATCGCCCCCAATCGCCCCCCATTGCCCCCCCATTGCCCCCCATCGCCTCCCATCGCCCCCCATCGCTCCCCATCGCCCCCCATCGCCCCCCATCACCCCCGAAAGCCCCCAATCGCCCCCCATCGGCCCCCAGCGCACCCCCTCCCCCCCCATCGCCCCCCATCGCCCCCCATTGCCCCCCATCACCCCCGATAGCCCCCAATCGCCCCCCATCGCCCCCCCTCGCCCTCCCTCGCTCCCCATCGCCCCCCATCGCCCCCCATTGCCCCCCCATTGCCCCCCATTGCCCCCCCATCGCACTCCCATCGCCCCCCCTCGCCCCCATCGCCCCCCATCGCCCCCCATCGCCGCCAGCGCTCCCCATCCCCCCCCATCGCCCCCCATCGCCCGCCATCGCCCCTCCTCGCCCCGCCTCGCCCCCCCCGCCCCCCATCGCCCCCCATCGCCCCCAATCACCCCCAATCGCCCCCGATCGCCCCCGATTGCCCCCCATCGCCCCCCCATCGCCCCCCCTCGCCCCCCCCCGCCCCCCTCGCCCCCCTTCCACCCTTAGCACCCCCCATCGCCCCCGATAGCCCCCCATCACCACCCATCGCCCCCCCTCGCGCCCCATCGCCCCCAATCGCCCCCCATCGCCCCCCATCACCCCCGAAAGCCCCCAATCGCCCCCCATCGGCCCGCAGCGCACCGCCTCCCCCCCCATCGCCCCCCATCGCCCCTCCTCGCCCCCCCTTGCCCGCCCTCGCCCCCCCCGCCCCTCATCGCCCCCCATCGCCCCCAATCAACCCCGATCGCCCCCCAACGCCCCCCCTCGCCCCCCCTCGCCCCCGATCGCCCCCCATCGCCCCCCATCGCCCCCCATCGCCCCGCATCACCCCCCAACTCGCCCCCCCCCTCACCCCCCCCCTCGCCCCCCCCGCCCCCCATCGCCCCCCGTCGACCATGATCACCCCCCATCGCCCCGCATCGCCCCCCCTCGCCCCCGATCGCCCCCCATTGCCAGCCATCGCCCCCCATCGCCCCCCACCTCGCCCCCCCCCCTCGCCACCCCCCTCGCCCCCCCATTGCCCCCCATCGCCCCCCATCGCCCCCCATCGCCCCCCATTGCCCCCCCATTGCCCCCCATCGCCCCCCATTGCCCCCCATCGCCCCCCATCAACCCCGATAGCCCCGCATCGCCCCCCCATTGCCCCCCCATTGCCCCCCCTCGCCCCCCCCTCGCCCCCCATCGCCCCCCCTCGCCCCCCCTCGCCCCCCCTCCCCTCCCATCGACCCCCCTCGCCCCCCCTCGCCCCCCATCGCCCCCCCATCGCCCCCCATCGCCTCCCATCGTCCCCCATGGCCTCCCATCGCTCCCCATCGCCCCCCATCGCCCCCCATCGCCCCCCATCACTCCCCATCTCCCCCCCCTGGCCCCCCATCACCCCCCATCGCCCCCCATTGCACCCCATCGCCCCCCCTCGCCCCCGATGGCCGCCCATCGCCCCCCATCGTCCCCCATCGCCCCCCATCGCCCCCCGGGTCGCCCCCCCCCCCGGGTCGCCCCCCCAGCGCCCCCCCAGGCCCCCCCTCGCCCCCCCCCTCGCCCCCCATTGCCCCCCCTCGCCACCCATCGCCCCCCATCGCCCACCATCGCCCCCTATCGCCCCCCCTCGCCCCCCTCGCACCCTCTCGCACCCCCTCGCCCCCGATCGCCCCCCATCGCCCCGCCTCGCCCCCCATCGCCCGCCCATCGCCCCCCATCGCCCCCCACCGCCCCCCATCGCCCCCCATCGCCTCCCATCGCCCCCCATCGCCCCCCCCCCAATCGCCCCGCGCCTCGGTCCCCCCTCGCCCCCCGGGCGCCCCCCCACGCACCCCCTCGCCCCCCCCCCTCGCCCCCCATCGCCCCCCCTCGCCACCCATCGGCCCTCATCGCCCCCCATCGCCCCCCATCCCCCCCCATCGCCCCCCCTCGCCCCCCCTCGCACCCTCTCGCACCCCCTCGCCCCCCATCGCCCCCCATCGCCCCCCATCGCCCCCCCTTGCCCCCCATCGCCCCCCCATCGCCCCCCATCGCCCCACCTCGCCCCCCCTCGTCCCCGATCGCCCCCCATCGCCCCCCATTGCCCCCCATTGCCCCCCATTGCCCCCCCATTGCCCCCCATCGCCCCCCATCGCCCCCCATCGCCCCCCATCATCCCCGATAGCCCCCAATCGCCCCCCATCGCCCCCCCTCGCCCTCCCTCGCTCCCCATTGCCCCGCATCGCCCCCCATTGCCCCCCCATTGCCCCCCCTTGCCCCCCCCCCCCCGCCCCCCATCGCCCCCCATCGCCCCCCATCGCCCCCCCTCGCCCCCCATCGCCCCCCATCGCCCCCCCTCCCCCCCCCTCGCCCCCCCTCGCCCCTCATCGCCCCCCATCGCCCCCCATCGCCCCCCCCATCGCCCCCCATGGCCCCCCCATTGCCCCCCATCGCCTCCCATCGCCCCCCATGGCCCCCCATCGCTCCCCATCGCGCCCCATCGCCCACTATAGCCCCCCCATCGCCCCCCATCGCCCCCCCTCGCCCCCCCTCGCCCCCCCCTCGCCCCCGATCGCCGCCCATCGCCCCCCATCGCCCCTCATCGCCCCCCCCCCCATCGCCCCCCAACTCGCCCCCCCCCTCGCCCCCCCAGCGCCCCCCCACGCCCCCCCTCGCCCCCCTTTACCCCCGATCGCTGCCCACCTCGCCCCCCCAGCGCCCCCCCTCGCCCCCCCCTCGCCCCCCATTGCCCCCCCTCGCCACCCATCGCCCCCCCTCGCACCCCCTCGCCCCCCATCGGCCCCCCATCGCCCCCCCATCGCCCCCCATCGCCCCTCATCGCCCCCCATCCCCCTCCACTGCCCCCCATCGCGCCCCCTCGCACCCCAACACCCCCCTTCGCCCCCGCTCGCCCCCCGTCGCCACCCCTCGCCCCCCATTGCCCCCCCATCGCCCCCGATCGCCCCCCATCGCCCCCCATCGCCCCCCACCGCCCCCCATCGCCCTTCCTCGCACCCCAACGCCCCCCTTCGCCCCCCATCGCCCCCCATCGCCCCCTATTGTCCCCCTATTTCCCCCCCATCGCCCCCCATCGCCCCCCATCGCCCCCCATCACCCCCGATAGCCCCTGATAGCCCCCAATCGCCCCCTCTCGCCCCCCCCTC